>JAUIMM010000097.1:2880000-3124363 GCA_031769625.1 Taudactylus pleione
AATTATCCATAAGAGATCCATTGGTTTATTGCTAATTAAATCAAAAACACCTTATAATGCTTAACTTAAATTAAACTATTAAATAAAGACACAGACACATAACAGCTTGGCTAAAAGGTCACAGCTTTTTATTTATAACTGAATGATTAACCTAACTGAGTGGCCAGGAGTTGCTGCAAACTTAGACCCTCATTCAGTGGTGCTCGCAAGAAGCGAGTGCTCGTTCTGAATGAGGGCAGCCGCTTGTATTTTTAAGTGCGGCCTCCTGGTCGCTAGCTAAGCTGTGGCGAGACCCTAAGGTTGGGTCTCGGCAACCGCAAGCCCCAGGGAGCTTCCTGCTCTGATCGAGCAGGAAGCTCCCCACTGACATCACTGCTGATGTCAGTGCAGCCGCCCACAAAACGGCAGGCGTTCCTTAAGGAATGCCTCCGTTTGTGAAACTACCCCCCCGCCATGCCTACAAAACGGGCTGAGCTGTCGATCATCAGCCGGCCCTTTTGTAGTGAGCTCCGGAGCGAGAGAATTTCTCTCTCGCCCCGGGGCTTGCGCAAGTGCAGTGCACCCGCTGCGCGTACGGAGGGCCTAAACATCGACCCGGTTGCGGGCGCTCAGCGCTTGCGACCGGGTCTGCATGAGGGCCTTAGTTCTAGCTTTCTATCTCTGAAACACTCAGGGAACGGCTTAAACGTTCCCCCTATAGACACACTTGCGATGGGAAGGACTCGCTTCTCTCACGGGCACAGTCCGAGCGATCCGCACAGGAAGCGCTCGGGTCCCCCCGCACAGAGAGGACAAACTCGCCATGTAAATAGAGGGCAAGTGCCCTCACAACGCTTTCTTGTGCCACAATAAAGCCACTGAGATGCAGCGTTCTCCCGCCGATGCTGTGCCTCCCCTAAATGGAGAAAAAAAGGTTAGGACAATAACCAATTGGCAAAGGTTTTGGGTGGGATGGTGGGTTCCAAATGGAAAAGAGGCTGTCTCTACCCAAAACACCCTTAATATACCATAATACCTAAACACTCCCCCGAGCAAAGCATTGGCCAAATTTAACCAGGTGAATCCTAAATTAAACTAAACTGCCCAGCAATAAGGCTAAGCAATCAGCAAAAAACCTAGGATTCTTACCTATTCTCCAGCCTAATCAGCTATCATCTACCATAAGAGATCCATTGGTTTATTGCTAATTAAATCAAAAACACCTTATAATAATTGACTTAAAATGAAACTAACAAATAAAGACACGGACACATAGCAGCTTGGCTACATGGTCACAGCTTTTTATTTATAATTGAATGATTAACCTAACTGAGTGGCCAGGAGACGCTGCAAACACAGTTCTAGTCTTCTATCTCTGAAACATCAGGGAACGACTTAAACGTCCCCCCTATAGACACACTTACAATGGGAAGGACCCGCTTCCCTCACGGGCGCAGCCCGAGCGTTCCGCATGGGAAGCGCTTGGGTCCCCCTTCACAGAGAGGACAAACTCACCATGTAAACAGAGGGCAAGCGCCCTCACAACGCTTTCTTGTGCCACAATAAAGCCACTGAGATCCAGCTTTCTCCAGCCAAAGCCAGTTCCTTAGAGGAAAACTGGCCTGCCACCCAAAACAAAGAACCTAATCCAGAAAAGATAACAAATCCTTGAGAAAAAGGCCCAAACCGAGGGCATTAAGGTGAACCCCATCTGGTCTAAACTATCTAGAAGTATCTGAACCCAAAAAGCTATGCCTCACAACCAAGCCAGCCATAGAAGACACATGCCTGGAAACCGCCATATTCACCTTCTTTCTTGTCTTGTCCAAAGCCCTGTGCTTACGAGCACCTCGCCAAACCAAACGTGGGACTATCTCCGACCACACAAAACGAACATTCAGCCACCGCAAGCAAACTGCATCCAAGATTCCACGCAGTTTCACAATCACCTCCAAACCTTACATCAGTCCCAGGTCCTTGCAACACCAGCCAATCAGGAACACCCCACTGAGCCGCAGATGAAACCAACAAATCCATCAAAGCATCACACCGTAAACTAACCACACCTATCCATCGCACCTGATGACTGCCAAGGAGCAAACTAGCACGCCGAGCCAAACTATGCTTCTCAGCCCAAAATATGTATGAGTGGCCAACTATCCACACCTTGCTGTCTTCTGTGTCTTCCGCTGTAAGGGAAAAACAGACCCTAAACATGAGCACCGCACCAAAGACAAGCCATAACTAATACACAACATAAAAAACATAGCAACTAATTAGCAAGGAGGCAAGGGGGAAAACTGTAACCCGAGTGAAGAAGAAAAACTAAAAAATCTACCCGTGAACCAGATTGGGCCAGATAGAGGTCCCTGGGAGGAAAAATTAAAAAAATCCCTTCACAACCCTAATTATTGAATGCTAGCCATTTAAGAATTGGCGGGTAAGCAACGTTTTTGGGTTGTCGCAAGGAGCACCACTAAAGCTTATAATAACGAACTTAAGACTTATAGGCAGATGATTTCCAATGCCCAATCCTTTGAATATCGGCGGGGAAGGCCCCTGCGACGGCCGCGCTGGTAGCAGCTCCAGTGCGAAAGGGATGGGTCACACAACACGCATCTAAATCAGCAAGTCCCCGCTTAAGCATAGCTGTAAACTGGAATTTGAAGAGGGGGGTTAAATTAGCCTTCGCCCCACCAGATGGGCGAAGACCCATGTAAAACAAAGCAAGACGCACCAAGGCAAGACCAAGGCAGCGTGATCTATCTGCCCTTCCCCAACTGAACCGTCTTGGAAAAACGAAGCATGCACAACACAGCAGACTCCCTAAAAACTATGCCCTTTAAGAGCATATCAGATAGAAGTGACGACTTGCTGGACGCAACAAGTTCACCAACTCGAAACGCCCCAAAAAAACGCCACAGCAAAAGCCAGACGGAAAAGAGAAGCTTCCATAGCATCAGAAGCAACCTTGTCCATAACCGCGAGCAAGTCCTAAAGCAGGTGCAAATCAATAGGCCTGCGGGAATCAGCACTAATAGGAAACTCCTTAGCCCACCCTTTCAGAGCCTTGGAAAGGATAAATGACTTAGTGGGATTGTGTAGACCCTTCAACTTGAAGAAAAAAAAGATGCCTGCCAGTGCTGAGACCATGGAAGCCTTGGACCCCAAATGAACGCTAAAAGCAAATCCTCAGAAGACTTACCCTCCAGAGAGCATTCAAGACTGAAAGCCTGTCAATCTCACTGTGTAGCCGCATAGGATTTAATGGTTGCTGGAGCCAGCGACCACCGCGCCAGGCCCTCTATGCTGGCATGCTAAGCTGCCACACAAATGAAGGGCAAAGTAACCCCACTGTAGAAGCCACTGGAGCCAGCATACGAAAGTGAGCAAAATTAAAGCGAGACAAAGCATCTGCAATCTCATTAAAAACGCCAGGAACATGACGCGCTCTAAAACGAATGTTAGCCTCTAAAGACCACAAGACCAGATGCCTAAGCAGCCGCAAAGCCGGAGGAGAAGAAGCTCTCTGGTTATTAATGGCATGGACCACTCCCAGATTGTCGCACCAAAAGACCACGTGCTGATTCTGCAACCGAACACTCCAAAATTCCACTGCCATGACAATCGGGAACAATTCCAACAACAATAAATTAGCTGTAAGGCCCTCCGCATGCCACACCACTGGCCAGGGTGCAGCACACCATTCCCCATTGAAAAAGGCACCAAAACCGGACGAGCCGGCCGCATCAGTGAGCAGCTTCAAAGTAGCATTCGCAACAGGAAGCGAAGGCCAAATGCACCCACCGTTAAAGTGCACCAGAAATCTGGTCCAAATGTGAAGGTCCTCCTTAATCTCGGAAAAGACAAACGCACGGTGTGATGCGGCAAGGGTGCTAAAGCCATAGCCATCTACAATTTCCTACAAAAAACTCTGCCCATGGGAATGATGCGACAATCAAAATTAAACAAACCTAATAAGGACTGTGCTGCGCGCAATTTGACACTGTCCATCACCAAACTAGCATCTATCTGCTGAAGCAATTTCAAAACCGCCAGCAAACAGAAACTGTGTCAATTTCAATGCCCAAATATGTCATGAGCTACAGGAACACTTAGGACTTTAAACAATGCTTCAGCAGAAAAGAGGATAAACCACCCTGCATGCGGACTCAGGCAGCGCGTCATTCACTGAACTACCATGGGGGTAAATGTTGGATAAGGCGGTACTTACCAGGGATCTAGTTAGGGACCACACCCAAAGGAGGAATGCAAAGATCCCGAAGGGGAGGACAAGGGAAAGGCACCTCCATCCTCCTCAACAAAACCTCCGCATCCACCTTAGACCGTAAAACTTGGGGAAAATCACGTGCTGAACGTAAATTACGAGGAGCCCTAACCTTCAGAGGACTGGAAATGGGAAGGCTAAAGCCAGAAACAAAACCTTGTAACAAAAAGGCAGTATCCGCTCTACAAGGGTACCAAGCAAGCCATTTGAACAATTCGGCAACACAAACCGGGGACTCAACGTTAATTAGCGACCCTGGAAATGTCTCCTTTCTCAGGGGGGCCATTACCAAAGCTTAGTCGGCATTCCTTGGCAGGGTGTTCACCCCCGCAGATACGACAGGAGTGACGAAAACAACAGGCTCCGCCCCGGGTGCACCGAGAATCATTGAACGTGAAACACTCCCCCTTTGCCACTCCTGCTGCACCCATTCTAGTACCCGCGGGGCACTTACAAGGCTGTATCAGATCCGAAAGCCTTCCGATGCTGCAAAATCTCCAGCCAAACCTCCACATCCTTAACACCACAAGTTTACCATCCTGCTTCCTCCGGAACTGTGAGTCATATTCACATATCATGAACAAGATAAATGTACCGAAGAACATTTGCATGCTCCTCGGCACGGGTTTCCAGATAGCATGCCGCAAATGTAAGCATACCTTTAAGCCAAAGGTTATAGCCAAAATAGACTTTTTCGCCAACCCCACCTGCTTTCTTAGCTAGCACCAAACCCTTCTTCATCTCATCAGTGAGGGAGAATAAATCAACAAATTTTGCCCTTGCGGATCTTTTCTCGAACGCTTCTGCGCAAACCTCTAAGGATCGCCGTGTTAGCACAGTGAACCGAATTTGAACCGACTTCAGGTTCTTTAGAGCCAGACCCTGTCACCCTTAGCACCGCCCATCCTAGACAGTCCTCGAGCAATCAATCTAGCCAAGTTACGCGGGCGCTCGGGAGATCCCGATGAATGAGAACTGGTACTAGAGTCGGAGAAAGACATAGAATCAGGCAATGCATACTCACCAACCCAAGATGGTCCGGGAACCTCTTCGACCTCCACTTCACGCGGAGGAGCCACCAGACCGACATCTGAGGCCACCCCGATGGGCACTGGAATAGCAGCCACACCAGCTACCGCAATGTTCTGCGAAATCCCGGATGGAGAAGGCAAACCTGCAACTACAGAAGAAATGTGAGAAGGCGGAATGGGAACCGGAGACAGGGAAGGAGGTGGAAGGGGGGCAGTGGCGGAACCTACAGAAAGTGGTGGGGAACCTGCCAAAACCCGCAAAGGCGGGGACCAGGGGGGGGGGATTCGGTGCGCCAGAAATAGAAGGCACCGAGGACAGCATCTGAGAGGAGTGTTGGGGCAAGGAATGGGGAGGGGAAGGGTGGCAAAAGTGCCAGGAAGCAGGAGTGGAGTAAGGAGGGGCTGACCAAAAGGGGAAACCGTAAGGTGACAAAGCAGAAGTGGTCAAAGAAGGGTAAGCAGGGGAAGAGGAGGCAATTGATGCAGAGGGAATACCGGGGGGGTAATCCCAGAGGTCCAGGTAGGCTGGGGCAACGAAGGGTAAGGAAAAGATGAAGCTTGTGAGGTTTACAAAAAAACCACCAGGGGGGATTGAAGCCTGTGGCAGAGAAAACTGATGCGTGGAGGAAGAAGGGGGGGAGGCAATGGTGCAGCACTGTAAGGAGGAGAAAGAAATTTAGAATAAACAGCAGGGGGGGCAATCTGTGCAGAGTGCCTGGATCCCACTGGAAGAGAGGGATCCAAAATGGCTGCTAAAGTGGAGATAGCTGCCGAGAGAGGGGTTGGGCCCGCTGTCCCCAACCCACGAACGGGGACTGACGAGCATGGAATGGTGGAGAGGAGGCCTGCTGAGTCTAAACCCGGCGGGTCCTAGAATGCTGCCAGAGATGGGGCGTGACCGCACTACCGGGGGATACAGAAAAGCCAGCAGAGGCCGCGGACATGTGCGACCCCGCTGGCGACATGGGAGACTGAACTGCCACCAACCCAGGAAGGGCGGGAACCCGGACTATAACCAGGGACAGGGGTGGCGCTGGATAGGATACCACGGGCCTGCGTCCGCGATCAGACGTGGCCCGGAGAGGGCAAACAAAGTCAGCCAGCCTTCGAGGGGGGAGGCACTCCTACGAGGATGGGGCATAATGAAAAAGGCAGAGAAAAGGTGAAGGAAAAGGAATGCGCAGTAAAGACAAAATGGGGCACAATGAAGCCAAAAGGGAGGGTACTTATCCACCAAGGAATTCCAAATGGAAAAGAGGCCGTCTCTACCCAGAACACCCTTAATATACCATAATGCCTAAACAGTCCCCCGAGCAAAGCATTGGCCAAATTAAACCAGGTGACTCCTAAATCAGCAAAAAACCTAGGATTCTTACCTATTCTCAAGACTAATCAGCTTTCGCCTACCATATGTATTGCCTCTTGCTGGTGGGTTGGCACCAGTATCCTTTTGGTTGGTAGGCTGCTTACTCTCTACAAGCACCAAACCAATGTGGTAACTTCATTTTTCAACTGCCATATGTATGATTGTAGCAAACACACCATGACCCAGCAGTGCTGGTGTCTCACATTGTGCTAATACACATCAGGAGCACTGTATGATGATGCCACTGTAGAGCTCTCCTATACCACTGAAATCACTGTGAAGCATTGAGAGAAAGTCCTGGAGACTTAAAATAAACTATGGATTCTCTATATATTACAGTGTAGTGCCTGGCGCTGCCGTCACTGACAAAGGCAGTCATTTTTGTTGCCATCTTTTATCCTCAGATGGTGAGCTCTGTGGGCTCTGCATCCACTGTGGACGGATCTAGAGATTTCTATTTCTGTTTATGCACTGTGGTCGACTGTACGTACGTATGAGCAATTTTGGGCGATTCAAAATTGTACACACTGAGGGATCTATTTAATAAGCAGTGTTAGGAGACAGAATGAAAAGTGATAAGTCAGTGATAAGGTGCCAGCCAATCAGCTCCCAACTGCCATCTCACAGGCTGTGTTTGAAAAATGACAGTTGGGAACTGATTGGCTGGCACCTTATCACTTTCTTATCACTTTTCACTCTGTCTCCTAGCACTGCTTAGTAAATAGACCCCGTCAGTCACACACTGGCAACTGCAGAGGTGTTACGCATGTTTGAAGGGCATATTCTCCCGGACCTAGTTCCTCCGACCACCCAAAGAGTGGATTGATCTCCCGCATTCCCGACCACTTTCTAGTGAAGTGGGCAGAATGCAGAGATAATATCGGAAATTGCGGGTCCATAATATGGAGGGGATGGGGCAAATATGTCACAAATTGTGTCGTTTTCACCCTGCCCCTTCCCCACGGATTTGTTTGATGCATTGGAGGTGGGGACTAATGACGTGAAGAGTGCATCCCAACCCCAGAGTGGTCAGCTGCATCTCCTGTCTGTGCTTCTCCTGGAGAGGATGAACATGAAGGGCTGTATTCAATTATCGGCGAAAAGCCGAGATCCACAAAAAAGTATCGCTGATTGCAACTTTTTGTCAGTATGACAGTTTCCTCCGTATTCAACTCCAAAGAGTTTTCGCCGATGTGAAAACGCAATGTAATAGGTGTCGAAAAAAGTGCAGAATTGTGGTTTTGGGGTGCAAACGTGGGAAAACCACCCTGCACCCTTGGGATAGTCCCCCAAAGGTTAACTGCGTCAAAATAAAAAGAAGAACACCCCAAATAATGACTTTGAAAAAGGGGGCGAAAAATTACAAAGTTGGGGTACAAACTTAAAAACTAGTGAAATATGCTTTTGGGGGTCTGCAAGTATGGGGGGAGGTATTTTTTTGATTGCAGGTGCTTGCTGAAGGTGCATTTTTACGTTTCTTAAAACCATGCTTGCACCCATTTTCATGTACTCCAAATTTGCTGTGACTACTTATTTTCTCCAACAAAACCTGCTAAATGCTATTCTTCACCACTTGTGCAAAGACGCAATATAGAGGCAATTGAAAGCACTTAAGTACCCCAAATAGCTCCAGGGGGGCTAATCGGGGACATCTATACTGATCCCCAATGTTAGTGCATCTTTTGGGGGGTGTCGGGCTGATTTCCACAAAACTGACAGCACTTTTCGCCTGTTTGAGTTTCGCCGGGACGCGTTTTCATGTCCTTCGGAATTGAATACGGCGAATAGCGGGGGCACGCACACGATAGATCTCGGCGGCTAAAACATGTGAAGTTGGCGAAAAGTGTGGCATGCGAAAAGTACGTGACTTTTTGCATCTAATTGAATATGCCCCAAAGTCGGCAAGTATAATGCTACTGTGCAGCAACAGGTGTTCGAAAGTATGCTAAGCATTCTGAGGGTGTGTCCTGGGCATCTAGGTGAAATTAGGGACTGCCATGAGTCGAGCATATCTGGAGATCTGTCTGACTTCAGACGGATCTTGCACCAGACAGCTCTATGGCTGGTGCCAATGCGCGCTGATATTGATGATGGCTACTTCAGCAAGCAGATGAATGGAGGTATTACGGTCGCATAGTTGGGTGCTAATCTGCATACATGTAAATATTCACATTTATTTCCGTACGAGCAATGTGGCCAACTTGCATGAAACCCTGAATCAGCCTCTCTGTGTACTGGTACTAAGATGAGAATGATGCCAAAAAATTTTTTTCTAGGTATACAGCTACACCTAGTTGGCGGATATCACATGTAGCGCAGAAGCAGAACAGGATGGCGGTTTGAGTAATGTGAATGCTGAAGGACGGCCATGGATCCCAGCAGCTACAGTATATTACAGTGACAAATTCATCCTTTATGCCCCACCTTCCACTGTTTCTCCTCATTTGAGGGGAGATGTATCAAACCTTTGAGGGAGATAAAGTGGAGAAATTTCCCATAGCAACCAATCAGCTTCTAGCACAGTCTATGAAATTAGAGGTTCATTGTTTTCCATGGACTATTTATCCACTTTATCTCTCTCGAAGGTTTCATACATCTCCCCTTTGGACCGTACCACACAACCAGTAGCTTTGCAGTTGCCAGGGCAGGATTATAGGAGGGGGGAGGGGGGGGGCGGCAGGGGGCAATCGCCCCAGCCCCCCCACACCTTGGGGCCCCCCAAACAGACAGCACAAATAGGGCAGAATAGCATTTTGCTGTCTGCGATGCAGGTCTTCCCCCGGCGGCTCAGTCAACTGCTTGGTGAGTTCCCCGTCCCCTCCTCAGCAGCAGCTGCATCAGAGCAGGCACCATGTTATTAAGCTCCGCCCACATTGCAGCAAAATGTCGCGATTCACAGGTCAATCCATTGGAGGCGGAGCCAATATGAATGCAATTCCATTCGAATCGTGTCATTTGGCCCCGATCTTATCTGCAAAGTAAGTGTATGTGTGGTGTATATATGTGTGCCTGTATGTGGATATATGTATGTGTGTGTATATCTATAAGTATGTGTGTGTATGCATATAAATATATGCCTGTGTGGTGTGTATGTGCGTTTATATATATATATACACACACACAGTCAGGTCCATAAATATTGGGACATTGACAGAATTTTAAAATTTTGGCCTCTATTCACCACCACAATGGTTTTGAAATGAAATAAACAAGATGTGCTTTAACTGCAGACTTTCAGATTTAATTTGAGGGTAATTACATCCAAATCGGGTGAACGGTGTAGGAATTACAACAGTTTCAATATGTGCTTCCCACTTTTTAAGGGGCCAAAAGTAATGGGACTATCAACTCAAAAGCTATTTCATGGACAGGTGTGGGCTATACCCTCATTATTTCATTAACAATTAAGCAGGTAAAAGGTCTGGAGTTGATTCTAGGTGTGATATTTGCATTTGGAATCAGTTGCTGTCAACTCTCAATATGAGATCCAAAGAGCTGTCACTATCAGTGAAGCAAGCCATCATTAGGCTGAAAAATCAAAACAAACCCATCAGAGAGATAGCAAAAACATTAGGTGTGGCCAAATCAACTGTTTGGAACATTCTTATAAAGAATGAACGCACCGGAGAGCTCAGCAACACCAAAAGACCCGAAAGACCACAGAAAACAACTGTGGTGGATGACAAAATAATTATTTCCCTGGTGAAGAAAAACCCCTTCACAACAGTTGGCCAAATCAAGAACACTCTCCAGGAGGTAGATGTATATGTGTCAAAGTCAACAATCAAGAGAAGACTTCACAAGAGTGAATATAGAGGGTTCACCACAAGATGCAAACCATTGGTGAGCCACAAAAACAGGAAGACCAGATTAGAGTTTGCCAAACAACATCTAAAAAAGCCATTACAATTCTGGAACAACATCCTATGGACAGATGAGACAAAGATCAACTTGAACCAGAGTGATGGGAAGAGAAGAGAAGGAAAGGAACTGCTCATGATCCAAAACATACCACCTCATCAGTGAAGCATGGTGGTGGTAGTGTCATGGCGTGGGCATGTATGGCTGCCAATGGAACTGGTTCCCTTGTATTGATTAATGATGTGACTGCTGACAAAAGCAGCAGAATGAATTCTGAAGTGTTTCGGGCAATATTATATGCTCATATTCAGTCAAATGCTTCAGAACTCATTGGACGGTGCTTCACAGTGCAGATGGACAATGACCCGAAGCATACTGCAAAAGCAACCAAAGAGTTTTTTAAGGCTAAAAAGTGGAATGTTATGCAATGACCAAGTCAATCCCCTGACCTGAATACGATTGAGCATGCATTTCACTTGATGAAGACAAAACTGAAGGGAAAATGCCCCCAAAACAAGCAGGAACTGAAGATGTAATTGGATGTAATTACCCTCAAATTAAATCTGAAAGTCTGCAGTTAAATCACATCTTGTTTGTTTCATTTCAAAGCCATTGTGGTAGTGAATAGAGCCAAAATCTGAAAATTATGTCAATGTCCCAATATTTATGGACCTGACTGTATATACGGACCTCCTCCCCATAAAAAACACCTGCCCAAACACCCACTCCCTGTCCTGCCTGTCCATACAACTCTCGTGTACAAATATACATACAGTATATCATACTTGCCTATACTTGCCTGGAGCCTCCCGAACTCAGGTGCAGCTCCTGGCCCCCCGGAAAGGCAGGCAAGCTCCTCTGACCGCACCACGGTAACCTGATAAATTCCTGCAGCGGGGGGGGAGGGGAAAGCGGTGACGCGATTCACGTTGAATCGCATCAATTTGGCCCCTCTTCCTACTTCATAATGACAGCCCCCGTTCCGCCCACAAATGACAGTGACCTGTCCGCCCCCTTGTGCCATCCACACCCCCCCTGCCATGTCAATCTAGATGCTCCCTTATGGAAGGGGCAACCAGAATATCGGCAACCATGACATATATACGTATATATATATATATATTTATGTATTCTTTCAATGCAATTATATTGATAGGGGCCCCCACAAGGTTGTTGCCCCAGGGACCTCACAAACCTTAATCTGACCCTGGCAGTTGCCAATGGCTGCTTTGAAGGTGGCTGATAATACTTATGGTGCATACACGCGGTCAGATTTCTTATACGATATGAACGATAACGATTGTAAAAATCATTCAATCGTTCATATCGTTGACATGTTTGGCATGCATTGACGAACGATGCACATTCCCGAATGTCAGATAACGATCTCTGACATCGACTGTGTTTGCAGTCAGATTTTGATGATTTTATTCATTTTAATACTGTCAGAAATTGTTCAATCAGTCATTGTTGATGAAATCATTAAAATCGTTGTAAAAATCGTTCATCAAATCTGACCGTGTGTATGCACAATTAGTCTTGTAGTAACTGCACCCACCAGCTCCAATTGTTTTTCCTTATGTATCATTCCCTACACTTCTTAGATTGTAAGATCATTTAAGCAGGTTTGGTTCACCTTTGCTTTCGTGTCATTGGGCCTGATTCAGAGTTGTACGCTAATGCCGTCACACCTGCAAATTTGTATGCAGATGCTATGCGAAAATATGCAAATGTTGCAGCCGCCGGGAGATGTACTGAGACTCCCGCCTGTGCCTTTACAAATTCAAGCATCTGCGTAACATGTGGCAGCATCTGCGTACAAGGACACAACATCGACCGCAGAGGATTAAATTATTGCTGTCCTGAGTGAGTCTATCTATGGTCCAGCAGAATGGACGTGGGAAATGAGACGCAGGAGCCATATTCCTTGCATGCGGGGTCGCAGTTGCAGGGTGAGACACGCCCCCCAAACGGTCGCAGCATGTCTGCATTCCTTGCTGCCACTCCCCGTTACCTCCCCCAAATGCCCCATGACAGTCAATCACATTGCGAGTAAATAGTTGCTGCGAGCGACTGCAGTAATGTACGACACATGCACCGTGTGACTTAGATGCATGCGCTGATTGCCGATTATTGCTCAACTTTGAAAACTTCAGCCAGGCGTACATCTCCGAATCAGGCCCATTGTATGCAATGTTTTGTATTGTGATCCCAGCGATGTACAGCGCTGCGTAATATGTTGGAGCTATATAACTAAAAGATAATAACAACAATATACCTCTCTGTCATCACCTATTGTAGCTTCCTCTCGGTACCTATTCCGCCTGGTAGCACAGTACTACTTTAGCATTTCACATTGTCCTATTATACTCCACGTTGCTAAGCTACAGTAACGCTGCCTGTGTTCTGCAGTCGGTCCCAGACGGGGTTATTATGGCGCTGTAGTAGTTAAATATAAACAACTTGTCACTTTACGGGTTCAGGATCCTAGAATGGGTCTCCACGCTCCCGCCTCCATGAAATGCCAGCGCTCGTCCCATCTCTGGTCCTACTCGCTGTCTCCTTATATAGTATTAAATGTAATATGCATTACAACATTCCTGGCACACGCAGGCAGCCTCACCCCTTCCTTCTCTGTGATCTTTATGACTTCTTTCAGTCTCCAGAGCTTGCACCTCTCATCAAAGGCTCATTCACCCTCTCAGCATCAGTCATTCCCACAGCTCCTCAGAAACATCGCTTTCCCAGGATTCCCTCCCAGCCTCTGCCAATCATTGCCCTAATCTGCCCTCCGCTAATCCCTGCTACAATATACCAGTTGCCGTTTGCTGCCCTTCTATTGACGTATCACTTTTCACTTACAAGGGGGGCTCTCAAAACTGTCCCCAGTGAACTCTTAAAAGGTCATAACTTCTGAATTTTCCTGTGGAAACACAGGTGAAACAATGAAAATACTGATTAACTCAACAGAGGGTATATTTTTGTGGTGGTGCGGGTAGGATTGCCAGGTCGGCCTTTAAAATCCGTACACATGATATTAGGATGCTATTTAATTACACTGCAGTCAGTTTATGTGCATGCTATTATACATGCATAGCAACTTAAAGCATGTGTCTGAATTTCTGAATTAATTGCTTTTTAATCAGGCAAAACATATATTTCAGGCTTATACAGTCTATGGGTGATATAGCATCCCTATGGTGAAGGCAATCCCAGGCCATCTCCTGTCGGTAGGAATGTGGAACTCCTAGAAGTTCTCACTCTTACGCTGTGTGAAGTATAAACCATTTAAATATGCTGAATATAATTTAAGAAGCACACCAAACACCTTGTCTTGTAGTGAATTGCCTAAATGATCTGCCCAGTGCATTTTAAGGTGCACAGCAACCTCCTAGTGTCAGGAGAGGTCTCCGCAAACCAGGAGTGCACCTGGGTGTGCAGAGAGGTGGAACATTCCAAGCCATGCAAAATTTGAGGGGGAGTTGTTTCAAACCTTCTAAAGAGGACAAGGAGCCCGTCCCTGCGATGTGTGAAGTGATCGCATCAGTTCACATTACTTTATGCTGCAGGACCTACTGTGCATGCGCCGTCATCACACAGCGCATGCGCAAGTGTCTATGACCGGGGAGGGAACCGGAGGATCACTCTCCCGGTAAAATCTGCGTGTAGCCCATAGGCTTCAGTGGCTAACACCATCCTAAGCTTGGCAAGCTCAATAAATCTCACATTATAGCCATCCCCATAGAAACCGATGGGGGCTGCTATTGCGAACGGAAACAGGGGAACCATTACAGATATCTCCAATATCTGCTGCGAAACCCCTGTCATACATCCAGGGGATACTTACATTTTGCAGGTACCACCAAAAATAATGTAAACTTTCGGGGGATTTTCTGCAAAATTGGTTTAATAAATATGTCCCTAACAGTGAGGCTTTCAGGGCATATGAGACTCACATAGCAGAGGAAATAAAGGGTTGTTATTACAGGTACCTGCTCTACCCTGGTATTGAGCAAAGAGGAGGACCGGGCCATCACTGGGTAATGTAGCTGGGATGTATAAATCATAATTCAGTGAAAAGGATCTATTGGATATACTAGCCACCGGAGAATGGGGTTTAAATTGTATATAAACAGGATTTTTTTTTTCCTCGTGTATACTAGCTACCAGGGAATGGGATATGTATTGTATATTGTTGAAAATAAAATGTGATTTGTACTGAATTGTTGCTGTCAGAGAATGGGGTTGGTATTGCACACATGCCACCAGAATCAGGGGTAGCATTTTATACTAGCCTCCACGGAAAGGGATTAGTATAGCATACTTACCAGTATACTAGTCACCAGAGAGTGGAGCATGTATTATATAGTAAGGGAACGGTGACTGTATTGTACATTTGCCACTAGAGTATTAGGGGTAAATTTACTAAAGTGAGAGTTTTTAGAAGTGAGTTTTAGAGAGATGTTGCCCATAGCAAAAAATCATATTCTACTTAACATTTAACTAGCACCTTCAGATAATAGCTAGTATCTGACTAGTTGCTATGAGCAACATCTCTTCTAAAACTCACTTCTAAAAATTCTCGCTTTAGTAAATTTACATCCCTAGAGTGGAAGTTTGTATTATATAATTGCTACGTATGAATTGGGCTTGAGTTGTGCACTGGTCAAGAGAATGTGGATAAGAAAGACAGCATGTACTTTATACCTGTTGTAGTAAAACCGGGTATGTAGAGAGATCTCTCTCTCAACTGATCATCTTGGTGAAACCATGCTGCACTGCAGGTGGGGCAGATTTACATTGTGCAGAGAGATTTAGATTTGGGAGGAGTGTTTCCAAACTGACATCTAAATTGTAGAGTAATAATAAAGCTGTGCAGTATTCGTGGGCTACATGCAAAAGCAGCCAGTATTTACCCCACATGTAAAAATAATGTATGTATTTACATCCCTTGCATTGTAATATGGTTTGTTCAGGTTCACAGTTGAGAGCGATCTCTCTCTCTATTCCCAAGTCTGAATCAGGCCCAATGTGAATGGAAAATTTAAATAAATGACTCAATAAAGTTTTTAGCATCAAATAATGTTCTTCTTATTCATGAATTTTCAATTTCAGCTTCAAATTTTCTTTTAAATCACCTCTTTCACCAAAAATAAAGCAAATTAAAAATACAAATAAAAAAAATCAATGACCTCATTTCCCCACACATCCCATCCAATCATTGCAATTATAGTGCATAGTGGTCCATTAACTATCCCGCATTGGGCATGTTCTATGTTCTGGTATTCTAATAGCAATACTTTGCTCATTAGCATTGATCATAGGTTAAAAAAAATATGGTTACCATGGATTCACTTTAACACAAATTTTGGGCCTGAATAAAGGTACATGAAGGAAATATCTGCTCATTCAGCTAAAAATACATGTTTGTTATACTTAGCACTCTGTACTCTCAAGTGGAAAGAATAGTCTTGGTTAATACTGTTTCCAATGATTATAGCAAATATGGTTAATTCAGCAAATGAATGTGGAATTAAAAGGTTGGCTTGAAGAACACACAGTGAGTACAAGTAGCTGTGGGTAGAATGAAGCCACATGCTTGTGTGGTTAACACCAAACGCTCCACCGCTCCCCCGCGCCTTCAATCACACAGACATCCCTGAGGGATGGTTGGGGTGAATACAGCACTAGCAAGTGGTTATGCGTAATAATAGGAGTAACATAAAATCACAAAGGTTAATAGAATAATAGACAGCGCTAGCTCTGCTGCGCGTTCAGTAAGAAGGGGGACATAGCCAGGGACACTACTGTAACTTGTATAAAGTGAAAATCAAATGTTATTTATTGCAAACAGAAGTGAAATATTTACTAAAGCACTTTTTATCTTGTTTTGTATATATCAAAAAACGTCACTTTGATGTGTAGTGTTAACATCCTGGGGCTTAGGTATAGCACAGCTTTGCACATCTATAATTAAGTAAAATGCGCAATTTCATACTGCACATGTGCACAAGAAAATCTTATTGGGTGCATCTTGAGCTTATAACTCCTTACGCTTAGGAAGGCAGGACAGGTGGAAGTAGGGGGGTGTAAGCCGAGTACAGTAAAGGCTGTTCTCATATAAGCAACTTTACTAGACCAGGGGCTCTATTCATAATGTTAATTAACATTCTAACTCGCCACGGAATCCGGAGTAATTCATCATTACTCCGGCGCGGTGACAGCTGATCCGAAAATCAGATGGCCCGCGAGTGGCTTCACCACTCCTTTCGGAGCAGTGACGCTAGTGCGCATGCGTGACCTATAGGTCACACATGCGTACAAGAGCCCCGGCGTCCGGCGCAAGGAGCCAGACAGAGGCGGAGGGATCCGAAAGGATTCCTCCTCACAACCCGGACCTATTTCCCATAGGGAAGGAGCGGGTTACGATACACAAGCGGGGAGTAAGTGCCATCTGAAGATGGCGAATGCTCTCGCACTGAAGCTCCGAAAATATTGTATTTTCGGAGCTTGATGAATACTGTCCCCATACTAGTGTATAGGGACAGCGGGTCATTCCGCGAGAGGAAGGTAAGTAGGAATATTTGCTTTTGTAAAAATTAAGTGATGATGAATAGGCCCTTATGACACAGATTCATATATACTCTACACGCCTGTGAGGGAGGGCCGTAACTAGGTACCGCCACACAGAGCGCAGGATGCTCTGGGGCAGGCTTGCCTACCCTCCCGATTTGGTCGGGAGCCTCCCGAATATTGGGTGCCGCTCCCGACCCCCCTGAAAGGCAGGCAAGCCTCCCAGCTCCCGCCTGCCCACCCCCCCCCCGACTACCTACTAGAAGGCCCGATGACGCAACTTGCGCTGAATTGCGTCAATGTGACTCCGCCCCTGCTTCAATGTCTTTATTTTGGGCACTGTGGGGAGGGGGCGGGGCTACGATGACGCAATTGTGCCGATCCGCCCCCCAAACTGACCCATTGTCCGGCCACGCCCCCCACTGTTTGCAGGCCTTCAGCTCCCTCCAGGAAGGAGGGAGCTGAATGTCGGCAAGTATGCTCTGGGGGCGGAACTGTCGGCCTCCGCAATATCCATTTGCCGGACGCCTGCTAGTATGTTGTTACTAGCGTTGCGTCTGGTGGCTCGGCTCCTTCTTTCTCTCTGGCTGGCCGGACTGTGGGGCCGAATGGTGTATGTGACCCTGCTCGCAGTCACATGCCATTCACCAACCTGACCATTCTTTTATGACAGGCACCGGCAACCTGCCAGCGCCTGTTAACAGCCCGCAGCGTGGAGGAGCTCTAAACTTCTGAACTCACGCGAGGAGACTGTCCTCTCACAAGAGCAAGCTCCTCCAGTCACCACATGGGTTGTGCATCTTCTTTAGCTACACTCTCTCTGTTTTCCGCCTGGCTCCTGCTGAACTGCGCGGCTGTTTCCTCCATCACCAGCAGCTGCAGCATAAGAGTCCCGGCAGCAGCAAGTAACTCCCTCTCCCCTGGGGGTCTATTTATCAAGCAGTGAAAAGTGTGGAGAAGTGAACCAGTGGAGAAGTTGCTCATAGCAACCAACAATCAGCTTTCAAGTAGCATTTGTCAAGTACAGTCTATAAAATAATAGGTAGGAGCAGATTGGTTGCTAAGGGCAACCTCTCCACTAGTTTACTTCTCCACACTTTTCACTGCTTGATAAATAGACCCCCTGGTCACCAAAGTCAAATAGTGAAGCAGCAGGTAGAGGTGGAGCAGAGAAAGGGGGAGTTAGTGCAGGGCTCAGGGAGTGGGGATGGGTGGGGGAGTGCTGAGATTTAGAAATGAATGGTTGAACACAAATACCCCCTGCTGTTCCTTCCACCCCTGCAACATGCACTGGACCCTGTTAGTTACACTCCTGGATTTTCCACCCCTGTACAGAGTAACTGTTCCCCCTGGAGCTGGAACCCCCACACCCTGCAACTGCACCAATTCGCTTTCTTGCACAGGGCACCAAAATGTCTAGTTACAGCTCTGCTGTGTGTGAGATACACACCTCCTGGGTATTCAACCCCTGGTACAAAATACACATACATATTGATTGGCAGTCACTTTTGATTGAGTGTATTGATCCCCCCCACTGTTAGTATGTATATTGTTAGTGTGTCTGCTGCAATATATAGCAATAATTCATTGATATTTGCATCCAATCAACAGCAGGAAATAGGGTTATAACATTGACACAGATTCTAGGTCGGACACAAAGTAGCTGTTTCGGTAAGATACCGAGGTAGCCTGATTTACTATCTTATGGTAATGCCAGGATCCGTAGGGGCCGATGCCAGGATCCGTGTGGCTTCAAGCGGGAAGCAACTCCGCCAACTGGTTTTCCGTCCACAGCAGCAACAGTCATCATTATTACCAGCACTAGGTGCAAGAGATCCACCTGAGACATGCTGCCCTTCTCCATACGCATGACTCAGAATAGCCGGAACTCAAGCTACTCCCACAAGACGGCATGGTCGCTGCCCAGTTCCAACTCCAAAACACAGATGTTAAGGAAAGACAGATCTGGCTGGGATCCGTCTGATGCAGAATAGGACGGAGATAGGCAAAAATGCGTAACTTCGCATCTGCGCATGCAAACTCGCTATTCTCATCTGTGCAAAGAGATCCCCCAGACTCAGAATCAGCCCCAGAATTTTAATGAGGATTATCTACATATGTAATTACGAAGGCTGTGACACACCCACATGCATACAATACACAGGCTAGTGTGTAATACTGTAGTACATTATATACATTATATTGATACAATTCATCTTTTGTCTCTCTCGCCCCTACTCTTTGGGCACAAGGGATAAATAGAGTAAGGCTGGGTACGCACTTAGTGACCCGCCAATACAACGCCCAATGGTATGACCAGGGCTACCATCAGAGATCGTGGGTCCCGGGACTCACATAATAGGCAGTGTTTCTGCATCTCCAGCCCCGCAGTGTCTCCCAAGCCAGCAACCCTCTCTCTACTCTGCCACCTACAGCCCACAGACATTTACCTTCTCCTGTATATTCTGGCTGCTCCTCTTCTCGTTGCGGATGGATCCTTTGTCAGTGGTGCGGCGTGCATGATGTAATGGCGTCATGCGTGCCTTGCCTCAATAAAAAAAAAAAAAGTTATTGTACCAGGCAGTTGCAATCCCCCCCACATTTCACTCTCTCGGCAATCCCCCCATTTTCCTCTCTCAGAGATCCCCCCTGTCTCAGTGACACCCCCCTACTTTTCCCTCTCTCTCTCAAGGATCCCCTCCACATTGCCCTCTCTCCCAGCGATCCCCCCTACATTCCCCTCTTTTTCAGCGATACCCCCACATTCCCCTCTTTCTCCCAGGAATCCCCTCCACATTCCCCTCTCAGCAATCCCCTTCACATTCCCCTCTCTTTCGGCGATCTCCTCTACATTCCCCTCTCTCTCTCAGCGATCCCTGCACATATCCCTCTATGTGTTAGTAATCCCGTATCTCTGTGATCCCCCCTCACACATTCACCTCAGTGATCTCTCCCCCCACATTGCCCTCTGTCAGTGATCCGACACATAATGCCCTCTATCTCCCAGCAGTGCCCCCCCCCACATACTCCTCTCAGCGACCCCCCCCACACACACGGACTCCCCCCTGTCTGTCAGTGACCCCTCCCACACACATTCCCTACTGCCAGTGACTCCTCCCCATACAGACATTCCCTACTGCCAGTGACTCCTCCCCATACACACATTCCCTACTGCCAGTGACTCCTCCCCATACACACATTCCCTACTGCCAGTGACTCCTCCCCATACACACATTCCCTCTGTCTGTCAGTGACCCCCCCCAGACACTCCCCTCTGTTTGTCTGTACCCCCCCAGACATTCCCCTCTGTCCGTCAGTGCTCCCACACACATTCCCTACTGCCAGTGACTCCCCCCCCCCATACACACATTCCCCTCTGTCTCATTCCCCTCTGTATGAGTGCCCCTCCCGCCTTTCCTCCCCAGTTATCTTACCTATGTGTCAGTGCACTGAGAGGCCCTCACTGCCGACTGTTGCAAAGGGGAGGAGTCAGACTGAGAGCACTTTTTCCGAGTGGGCAGACTGGTGAGTCACACGGCTCTGTCAGGCATATGCTGAGCTGCTCTGAGCTCATTGTCAGGTGACTGGTCTGGGGGAGGGGCCAGCCACCAGGAAGTAAAGGAAGCTAGTATAAATGGTCATTCATCACTGTCACTAACAGCTGCTCAGTGCTGCGGTGCGGATAAGGATCTGCTAGGTGCCGGGATACCTGCAGGCCATTACTCCCAAGGGGCACCTGCTGCATCACATTTAGGTCCCGTCCCTGTGCGGGCCCCCCTCTCTGCCCGGGACTCCAGACCAGACTCCAGGTGATGGCGGCCTTGGGTATGAATGAACGATAGATCGGGCGGGTGGTACACACTGCACAATCTGGTGAACGACTGGCCAATATATAATTCACCTGCACCATGAACCTTCCTGGCGTCAGCAGCTGGGTCGCTCCATCGACCCCGATGTTGGCTCGCAGGAGCCTGCATAGTGCATACATACTAGACAATCTGGACGGAATGGGATTGAAATACTGGCGGCTGACAGGAGGAGATCCCGACTGGGGCTGGTAACTATCCTAACCCTCTCCCTCCCTCCCCTAACCATAACCCTCCCTTGATGGTGCCTACATCTAAAACTCCCAGGGTGGTGCCTAAACCCCAAGTCCTCCCAGGAGTGCTTAAAACTTACCCCCCTTCTCACACCCCAAACCTAACCCTCCCGGCAGGGTGCCTTACCCTAACCTCTCCCCAGTGCTGCCTAACCCTAACTCCCCCTCCCTCTCCACAGCCTAACCCTCCCTGGCGGGTGCCTAACCCTAAGTCCCGCCGGTGGGGCCTAAATCTAACCCCCCCTTCCCCCGCAGCTAACTGCGAAGATGCCCTGGACTTACTTTGTTCAGAACGGAGTCCTTCTGCAATCCGGCGTCGGGATTAAGATAGGCATCGGTATTACGACGCTTATCTTAAGTTCTACGTCAGGCTTTAGCCGTCGGGATTTAGACCGGCGGCATCCTGGCCGCCGGTGTAAAAACTACATCCCATCCAGACGATATGTCGGTCCAATCTGGCATATCGTCCGAGAAATCATCTAGTGTGTACCCAGTTTAAGGCATATTCGCTACAAAAATGCAGTTTCACAATGAGCCTGGATGTAATTGTGCCACAAATTGGAGGCAAAATGCGATCTATCAAAAATCCACAAATTGTGTGCATATGCAAAGCTGCAAATATCACAAGTAGGGTCCAGGCCGGCACCATTAGGGTGAAGGATGTGTAAATAAGAGGCAAATCAGACAGCGCTGCTTTACTACTCATAAAGCTACATACCACATGCAGGGGCCCATTTATCATTGATCGCTTTTGCAATGCGATCAGGGCATGCCAGTAACGCCCCTGATCGCATTGCAGATGTATCATCCGGGACATGCAGGGATACGGGCTCCGAAAGGAGCCCACCCCTGCGATGTCTCCGGAGAGCGGCCGGCCACTACAGGGGGTGGTGTGCATGGCACAGTCCCGTGGACTGCACATGCACATCCGCCATAGCCGGGGAAGGTTCCGGCGGATCCCTCCGCCGGCTAATAGTGCGCGGTGTAGCCCATAGGCTACAGCGGCTAACGCCACCTTCAGATGACGTTAGCTGCCGGGGCCAATATTGGTACATTTGGCAGCATCGCTTCCCCCATAGAAACCTATGGGGAAGGCGGCTGCCAGCGGTAATGGAGGGATCACAGCAGGTATCAGGGGGGGTGTTTTCACCTTACACCATGACTCGCAGAGGCATTTTTCCTAGTACAGGCCACAGAGGCATACAGTGGGCCCAGGTAATACAGGGGATGTGGCAAATTCTGGGAGGCATGGCCACACCTGCTTTGAAAAAAACTAAAATAAAAAATACTGTGTGTGCTGCCCCGAAGTGCCACAAACAGCAGAGGGGGCATTTTCCTCCTTCACAGTTTGACATGTCCCTTAAGCTGGGTACACACTATGCAATGTGTGCCCGGACAATATGTTGGCCTGACGGACCAACATATCGTACCGTGGGTACACATTTGAGCGATATAATGAACGACGGAACAATCCCTCATTCCACCCTTCATTTCCTGTAATGGCACCTCATGTGATATCGTCCAGTTGGCCGTGCAGCACGGCCGACCGGATGATATCGCATACGACGGCAGGAGCACGCAGATATTCCGTACACACTATGTTATATCTAAATAAAGGGGCTAAGGTGCAAATGTTATAGGATGCTGTGCTTTGAATCAACCATTTAAGTTTTGCAAACCATGCACAGCTGTCACAGTAATAATAATAATAAAAACTACAATGGCCACAGAAAGAGCCTACACAGGTGACCAATAGGTCTTCTCTTTAGCCCATGATGAACCCACTAATGTGAGATGTTTTACCACAGGTGTGACTCTGCATTAAAAATATGCTGCACAGTAGTATTTTCTTACTCTTTAAAATGACCCCCTCTCTGTCTCACCCACCAGGTTCCAGGAATTCGTCACACGTCCCCTGTAATGTGGCACACATCCTCCTTATTCTTCTGCCCAGTGTTTCCTCCATGGTGGTGATGATGTCATCACTGTGCTGCTCACACCCTGTCCAGCCTCAGGGAGACTGCTAGACTCTTCAGGGAATCAGGGAGATCACCACTAATTCTGGGTGTCTCCCTGACATCCAGTTGGCAAGTATGTATCAAGTCCTGATTATACTATGTAACAAATTTTGGGGCCCATTTATCAATAATCGCTTTTGCAATGCGATCAGAGCACGCCAGTGACGCCCCTGATAGCATTGCAAAAAGCGATCCTATCGGCCGGATGTATCATCCGGGACATGCAGGGACACGCGATGTCTTCGGAGAGCTGCTGGCCAGTACAGGGGGTGGTGCACATCCACGAAAGCCAAGGAGGGTTCCGGCGGATCCCTCCGCCGGCTAATAGTGTGCGGTGTAGCCCATGGGCTACAGCGACTAATGTCGTCTTCAGATGGCATTAGCTGCGGGGCTAATATCGGGAATGCATCGCATTCCGGATATTGGTAAATTTGGCAGCATCGCTTCCCCCATAGAAACCTCCAGGGGATGCAGCTGCCAGCGGTAATGGAGGGATCACAGCAGGTATTTGAGATACCTGCTGCGGTCCCTCCTTCATACATATGGGGGATACTTAGAATTTGAGGTAAACCCCAGAGAACGGGTGTTTTCGGGGATTTTACCTCAAATACACTTTGATAAATGGGCCCCTTTATATTAGTTTGTCCTTCTGCTTGAAGCATACTTACCGACATTTTTGTTATCCTTTCCTGGAGCAGCCGGAGAGGACCTGCTGCTCTCAGGGTTTAGCGTAATTCCCTTTCATGCTAGGGACCTGGAAGTGACGTGCGGTGAGGGCGGAAGTGAGGTTCTATGCCCAAAAGTCCACCTAGAGAAGAAACTTGTCCCCACGCGGGCTCGCTTCACTTGCTGCAAGATTATATTCCCTCTCTATGTCCACGTGGATGGTAGGGTATGACGACGGACAGAAGCTGATGACATCAGGGTCCTCTTCATGAAGGGAATCTAGAAATACCCTGCTCTCAGGTTCGGGGGGCGGGGCCAGACTATAGCCATCATTAGGTCCGCCCCTTTGCAGGAAACCCTGTTATTCGCGGGTCTTTGCAGAGAGGGCGTGGCTAAATGACGTGAATTCACAACATTTAGCCCCGCCCCTACCTACGGACCCGCACATTTCTTGGAGAATCTTCACATCCTGCCCACTTCCCTAGGAAGTGGGCGTGAGATCTGCCTACTATTCTGGGGGTGCGGAGGGTTACCTGAAAAATTGTGAGCCTCACGCAACTCCCTGGAGAGTAGGCAAGTATGGTTTGAAGTGTTATTTCTTAATTGCCCTTGCCCTAAGCGTATAGAAAATGCCAATTATTCCCCACAAACTATGCTTTTGTGACCTGGTATTTTTAAATGTTCTTATTTTCCAGGAGATTTCTGATTATTTCAGTGCAGTTGCAATGCAGGGCTGTAGAGCAGTCCAACTCTGCCAGAGGGGAGCCAAATAACACTAACTGTATCTACAAATTACTGGGAGTCTGCGGGAACGGTAAGCTCACCAGGAATCAGCTGTTTTCAAAATTAAGGGATTCCTAATGGGTCTCTACTGCGGTTTTACCAAGTTTCCCTGCTTTCTTTGCCTTTGGAACAGCATGGACACCAAGGCGCAGTACAAAAGATGACACTGGCCACAGTGGATGGAGGGGTATAAGTATTAAGCGGTGACATAGGGGAGAAGTGGTATAAGTGCATGTTATGTGCACTGATACGGCTTCTCCCCCATGTATTATTCTGGGGTTTGTGAGGTAAATGACAAGATAGCAGTGCCGATAAGCTTAGCAATGTATGAACGGTCAGTGGCACTATAGATATCGACAGCTGCTATGAGGTGAAACACAGCGCATCAGCTCTAGGCTGTGTTCTCAGGCAGGGATCGCCGGATGGGGGAGTTTTCACACCCCTGCTCCGGAATACGAGATGTTAATACATCTCATTGGTAATGCTTCTTGCTTCGCCTCGGTAAAGAGGCATGGCAGGAAGAGTTATAGCGGGATGATCTGTGCCACTATAATACATCTGCCCCAGAGTTCTGTGTGGGGATGTATAACGTCAAGTGGGAGCCACTGGTGGACTCCAGGAAGGTGCTGATGCTCCAATACACATCAATTTGGCCCTTATGAAACAATTTGTTTGAGCTGTAGATAAGGATTTGGCAGCCTTCAAGTACCTTCAAGACTTCTTCCCTAAGCTGTCTGAGGCAAGGGTCAAAGACTGTGTTTGTGTGGGACCACAGATTTAGAAGATCCTGCAGTGCAAGGATTTCCCAAAGATGCTCGCTCAGAAGGAGGAAGCTGCTTAGACCAGCTTTATCGCAGTGGTTCGGGGTTTTCCTGGGCTATGACAAGGCCAAAAACTATGTGGAGTTGGTTGAGACTTTGGTGAAGAACTTCAGCACGATGGGGTGTAGTATGTCACTCAAAGTCCATACTCTTGATGCTTTTCTTGAGAAATTCGAGGAGGACATGGGAGCGTACTCGGAGAAGCAAGGCGAGCGCTTCCACCAGGATATACTGGAGTTAGAACGCTGCTACCAAGGACAGTGTAACGAGAACATGACGGGAGACTCCATCTGGGGGCTGATTTATCAAAGTGATGTACCGTATAATCGTAAACCTCGAAAAGCTGCTCACCTCTAATTCTTTTGTGATCATGTTTGTACAACTTTGAGGTAGATGTACTAAGCCTTGAAAAGTGATTAAGTACCAACCAATCAGCACCTAACTGTCACTTTACAGGCTGTGCTTGAAAAATTACAGGAGCTGATTGGTTGGTACTTTATCACTCTCCAATTTATCACTTTTCAAGGCTTAGTACATCTCCTCCCTAATATGTTAATTTTCATACATACATTGATTTTTTTTTTCCTCATATTGTGTAAAAGAAAATGTAAATGTCCTGGTTTCAAAAGCAAATTTCAGGGGAATAAATACCATTTCATCATCACTTATTTTTCACAAAAGCATGTGAAAATTAACATTATCACATACCTTTGTTAAATAAGTGCCATGGCCATTCATTGGAACTTGATGGTGTTACTGAACGCCTCTCTGAGATGGCGTTCAGCCCCCGATAATCTTCACAGGCTGTTGTTTACACGGCAGCCTGTGAAGAAATACCTGCCAGCCACAGCAGAGGGGTCTATTAAGATCCCTCCCTGCTGTGTCTGCACTGCCGAGCCGCTCCGGGGCACCGCCGACATCTGGCCACACTCACTTTCTGAAGTTGGAAGAATTGAGAGGGAGAAGGGGGAGGGGTCAGACAAGCACGGGGAGGGGCATAAGACACCTGCGGGGGGAGCATCAGACACCTGTGGGGGTGGGCATCAGACACCAGCTGGGCGGAGGGCATCAGACACCCGTGCGGGAGGGGGGCATTGGACACCCCGCTTGCCCGCATCGGACACTGGAGGCACCGCGGGGAGGGGTGGAGGTGAGACAGAGCTGGGTAATAGAGAGGGAGGGAGGGGAGGAGAGCCATGCAGCAGTGAGGAAATCCTTGTGGATACCTCAGCTGCATGGGGGAAAGTATCACTTTTCTGAAAGCTGACTCAGCAAAAAGAGCAGCTCTTCGGAGGTAATACTTTTGTTAAGGAGGCATGATGATGAATACCTCCAAAATATCTTTTAAACTCACAGCGAGTTTAAAACATAATTATCACTAGCAATAATGTCATGATGAATAGGCCCCATAAGCAGTTAAGAAATGTTCACTACCCAAGAACAAAAACATTGTTACTTGGGGGCATATGTACAAATCTTTGGGGAGTGATAAATTGGAGAGAGATAAAGTACCAACCAATCAGCTCCTAACTAATTTTTCAAACAGCCTGTAACATCACAGTTAGGAGCTAATTGGCTGGTACCTTATCTCTCTCCAATTTATCACTCCCCAAGGCTTAGTACATCTCCCCCATAGTGTTACCACTTTTGTCTAAGTAATCCACTTCTACTTTGCCTGATGTAACATTGCTCCTGCAATCTGAAGTCTTATATCTCTGTCTGGCCCTAGTTGGAATCCCAGCGCATTGTATAGAAAGACTATGGAGCCCATTTATCAAAGTGTATTTGAGGTATAATCCCCGAAAACATCTGTTTTCAGGGGTTTACCTCAAATATTAAGTATCCCCCGTATGTATTAAGGAGGGCTCGCAGCAGGTATCTCCGATACTTTCTGTGATCCCTCCATTACCACTGGCAGCCGCATCTCCCATATGGGGGATGCAATGTTGCCAAATTTACCAATATCCAGAATGTGATGCATTCCAGATAATGGCCCCTGCAGCTAACCCCATCTGAAGATGACATTAGCCGCTGTAGCCTATGGGCTACACCGCGCACTATTAGCCGGTGGATTGAGCCGCCGGAGCCCTCCCCGGCTATGGCCGGCAGCTCTTTCGTTGCCCGTTCCCTGCATATCCCGGATGATACATCCGGCCAATAGGATTGCTTTTTGCAATGCGATCATGGGCGTTACTGGCATGCCCTGATCGCGTTGCAAAAGCGATCATTGATAAATGGGTCCCTATTAGAGGTGGCTGTTCAAGGTGATAGAACATTCCTCCAGCAATAATGGGTAAGAGAATAAGCTAGTGGCAATACAACAGTCATACACATTGAACACAAGAAATGGTCTTGTCATGCATCCTGCAATTGTATTTCACTTTGAGCATTACATGTCCCTCAAAAGGTAATTCCCTTTTCTTTCTAACAGTCAGACAATGCGTATGTCATGTTGGAGAGACACTGGCGGGATTTTATTTGGAGATGACAGAAGTATTTTAATTAAAATTAAAAAAAAAGAGCCACTTGACCCAATGTCCCTTTCTAGCTTCCAACTTGTAGCCCTATCCAACTTCCAGGCTTCTCACATGCAGGCTCATGACTCATTTCCTTTCCACTAACACCTTGCTTGGCTCTGTCTAATTTGGTTTCCACACTTAACACTCAACTGTAACAGCATCAACAAACCACGGCCAAAGTCACAGACGCTCTCTAAAATACAAGGATCACTTCTGTTTGTTTATTCACTTTAGCCTCTCCTCTGCCTTGTTTTCCTTATTTACAAGACTCTTTATCCTGATGACCTCTGGTTCATTGCCCTCTCCTGGCTGACGTCCTAATTAAACATACTGTTGTTGATGGCAAGTCGTCCATAATTGCTTCCGCATTTCGTGGACAGAACTAAGGGCCTGATGTGGATTTGTATGCAAACCCGATGGTTTACGTTCAAATCCAATGTTTGGGGATCTGCGCATTCCACACAGTCCCCCCTTAAGGTGCATACACACGGTACGATCTATACCACCAACTACTTGAAAGATATCTTTCAAAAGATATCGTTCATAGGGCCTGATTCAGAGCCGGACGTTCTGATTGAGTACCCGCTCTGAATCAGGGCGTTTTTTTTTAATAGTGCGGCCTCTTGGACGCCCACAGCTTTATGCGAGCGTCCATGATGATGGTCAAGACCATCGCGACTATCGGGCTTGCGACGAGACCCTTGCGGTAGGGTCTCGTCTGCCAAAAGCCCTGGAGTGATTTTGGCTCTATCAGAGCCAAAATCACTCCCACTGACATCACTAGTGACATCACTAGTGATGTCAGTGGGGCCGGACCCAGACGGTAGGCGTTCCCATGGGAACGCCTCCGTCTGGGCAGCCATGCCCACCATCGATAGCACGCCCCCTTTGGTGCGAGACCTGGAGCAATGGCTTCCCCGTCGCTCGCCGGGTCTCGCACATGCGCAAGACGGAGCTCCCTCCATCGTGTGCATGCGCACTTGGGCACCATCGACCCGCTTGCGAGCGTACAGCGCTCGCGAGCGGGTCTGAATGAGACCCATAGATCGTTCAAAGATCTTTCAAAGATATCTTTCAGTGAGTCATCCTGCCACATCTCTGAACAGGCAAAGTTGACGATATCGTCCAGATTGGCCTGCAGGTACGGACGATTGTAATCCACATACACAGCTTGTTTTTGTTCTTGTTCCAGCACACCATCCTATCCAACATACTGACCCACCACAGCCCACACGCCCCCCCACATTCACCCAACCCCACTCGAACATAGACATTCACACACTAAAAGATATATCTAGGCACATCAGTCACCCCACCGCCACACACCATCCCCCCTCCCAACCCTGCACCCACAAACCAGGAGCGCATGTAACCTCTTATTAATTAATTAGCATTCCCCTATGGCGATAAGATGATTTGGAATCAAAGGGATTGTGTAGAACTAAACTATTGGGTATTGTGCAGGGCCGTAGAGAGCCATCCCAGGCCCGGGGGGAGGGTGTGACCTAATCACACAGCCACGCCCACTTTTTTTTAAAAAAAGGGAACAGTAGAAAAATAATTTGCAGTGACGCATGCTGGGGAAGGGGGCGCTGTGAGCCCCTCAGCCCAGTCAAATCCAGGGGGGCGATCAGTGTGCTCTCTCACGGGCAATGAGCAGTCTCCCACTACAGCCCAGCACACAGCAGCATGTGCTGGGCTGCTGACAGGTAAGACGGAGGAGGGTGGCGTCAGACCCGGGCCCTCGCTGGATCCCTCCAACAAGCCACGTCTGGGTAATTAGTGCCCACTATCCCCCCTCTCAGCGCCCCAGGTAGTGTGTACAATTTCAGGATCGTTTTGGTCGGTCAAAACCGGTCTAGCCATTTTCATAATTTGGCAAATCTTATGGGGCCTATTCATCATCGGAGGCCGTATGGCCCCCGATGATTAAGCAATGATCTCGATGCGAGGGATACTTAAGTATACAACTCGCAGCGGAGGGAACTTGACACCGGAGCAATTCAACATTGCTCTGGTGCGGGAACAGCTGCTCCGAGCATGGGAACATGCCTTGAGCACTGATAGACACCTTGGATGTGTCATGTGACCAGGAAGTGCACTGCAGTGTTTAGAGATCTGAGCTCAGTCAGCAGAAGTAAGAGAAGACACAGTAATGCAGGTAGGACAACCAATGATCACTGAAGCTTAGTGTAGTGAGGGGAGAGTTAAAGTGAGACAGGCTCCCAGCACTCAGACCCAACTCCATGTGTGCCTCCTCAGCCATTGACCTTACCGCATGTCACTGCTGGTGTGTACATGTAGCCAAAGTACAGTATGGGTGGGTTCATGCAAAATTGTGCCTATCCTTATCACAAGAAAGAAAGTGATTTGCCGTTTGACGGCAAATCACATGTGGGTGTGCGACCCATGGTGTAAAATGATGATTTATACATCACAGAGAGTAAAAACAGATACTGAGAATTGCATTTAACATGGATGACTATGAGTGGAAATGTGCAGTAAATAAGAAACTTGAATACTCAAAAATTTAACACCGGACTGGCTTTCTGCTGTACTCACATGGCTGACAGTAGGGGTTGACCAGGGCCGCAACTAGGGGGGTGCTAAGGGGGCACGTGCCCCTGGGGCTGGACTTGAGGGGGTGACGAGGAGAGGCTGCCAAGGTGGGGCGGCCCCAGGTAGTTGCACATGTGGGTTTGGGCCATCGGGCTTGCGACAAGAACCTTGTGGTAGGGTCTCTCTCCCGCAAGCCCCAGTGAGCTTCCTGCTCTAATAGAGCAGGAAGCTCACTACTGACATCACGAGTGATGTCAGTAGGGCCACCCTCAAACGGCAGGCGTTCCTTCAGGAACGCCTCCATTTGACCAGCCGCCCCCCCTCCCCGCCTACAAAACAGGGTGAGCTGTCGATCAACATCGACAGCCGCCCCGTTTGTAGCGAGCCCCGGAGCGAGTGAATTTCTCACTCGCTCAGGGGCTCGCGCACACCGCGCGTGTGCACTACCCCACCATCGACCCACTTGAGAGCGCATAGCGCTTGCGAGCAGGTCTGAATCAGGCCCTATGTCCCCTGCAGCCCTCTCTTTTAGCCTCACTCCCAGAGACAGATAAGATAGCAGAATAAGCAACCTACATTCTCAGAGCTGCACCTTCCAAGTCATAGCTCCAGCACATTCCCTCTCCTCCATTTCCTCCTCCATTTGTCTATTCTCTCCGCTCCACGTTTGCTTGCTGCCATTTATCATTTCCAAGTAATTTTGCTTACTTCCTCCTTTGGGTTTTCCTAGTGGGGTTTATTTTCCACCCACTGTGATAAACACTCCCTTATCTTCTCCCACTCCCTGCTCCATCTCTAGTTTCTCCAAGTTGTTCCTTCCTCACCTTAGCTCTTGCTCCACCCTGCTCACAGATCCAGGTGCGCACTGTGACAACTAAATACTCTAGCTCTGCAGATCCAGTCACCACATACAGTTTTCCATAACTGAAGAATGGCAAAGTAGACTCATCTGATACCTACAAGAGTGCCTCCGCCACTTATGAGCACCAATGGAAGAAATTTCTCTCTATCGTTGACTGCATCAACTAGAAATTGTATTCTTTCATAACACAATACTGACCTCTTCTCTTGACCAGCAAACCCAATGCAGTTCTCTGATATCCGCACAGTCTAACCTCTGATGGCACTTTGCCGTTTTCAACTCGCTTCTCTGCAAACCTAGATGCCTGTCCCCTCCCTTCCTCACCGACCATGGTTTTGCCATGAAAGACAAAATTGAAACCATCTGAAAAGCTATCTCCTCATGCTATCATATCCTAAATTCCCTAATCCACAGTCAGTTCATTCTCCCCAATAACCATGGACGCACTCATCTGAGACTCTCATCCTACAATCTCCCCCCTTGAAATCTGTTGACTCATCAGTTCTCTTCCTCACCTCTAATGATGCCTGTCTCTATCTCACTGGTTCGGCCAGCCTTCTTCCACGGGCACATTCCCATCCTCCTTTAAACATGTGCTCGTCTCACCCATCTTAGAGAAATATCCCGTGACCCAGCCTCTATCTTCAACTACTACACCACTATTCCCCCATCTCTATTGCCTCCAACAACAACTTAAACTACAACAACTTAAACTACTTGTGTACAATCACTTACTGTACCTTGTATCCTCTCACACCCTTCTCAATTCTCTGCCAATGGGCTCCCACTCCCAACATTCCAATGAGGCTGTCTTCACTAAAGTGATCAATCATGTATACAGCAAAGTCTATGGACTTTGCAAGCTGTTGATTCTCAGCGGGTTTGACCTTGAAATTTAAAGTGGCATTTTATTTACTAGGAAATTTACATTAGTATTTGAGTTGGTATGTAAATGACCATGGGGATAACTATCATAGGTGCAAGGGGTGCAGCTGCAATGGGGGCCCAGAGCTGAGGGGGGCCCATCTTCTTTCTCAAAGTTACATGTGTTACATACATTTTTCTCCATTGGGTGGTATATAGGGGCCCTTACAAACTCCAGCTGGACCCCTGCCCCACCCACCACACTTACCGGTAAGTGATAAAGTCTAAGCGGGATGCCGCTCTAGCACTGGAACACCACGGACTGTGCATCCATGGTGCCAGCCAGGCTACCCCCACCTTGGAACTGTTCAACCCCACCCTCACAACAGGGTATGGACTTTTCCCCTTGGACTGTAACAAGCTTCATACAGTTCTGAGCCCAGGAGGGACTTGCACAAGTACTTCGAGCACTGGGCCTGATTCAGAGCCAAACGCTCTGACCAGAGCGCTTGCTCTGAATCAGGGCCCTCCTACCTGTTCTTGGAGCGGCCTCATAGACGCTCGCATAGTTGTAGGATCTCACCCACAGCTATAGCGAGCGTCCATGATGATGGTCAAGACCATCGCGACCATCGGGCTTGCGACGAGACCCTGCGATAGGGTCTCGCTGCTGCAAGCCCTGGAGTGATTTTGGCTCTATCAGAGCCAAAATCACTCCCACTGACATCACTACTGACGTCAGTGGGGCCGGACTCAGATGGTAGGCGTTCCCATGGAATGCCTCCGTCCGGCAGGCACGCCCACCAAAGGGGGCGTGCTGTCACTCACCATCGACAGCACGCCCCCTTTGGTGCGAGACCCCGAGCGACGGATTCCTCATCGCTCGCCGGGTCTCGCGTATGCGCACGACGGAGCTCCCTCCGTCGTGCGCATGCGCATTCGGGCACCATCGACCCGCTTGCGAGCGTCCTGCACTCGTGAGCGGGTCTGAATCAGCCCCACTGTCTCTTATTTGTACACTGCAATAAACACCTGTTCACCCTATATTCACTGTCCAGTATTTATTCACGCCAGCATCACACACCACCCCACACCAGTATAGATTACCTCACACCACCACCCCACCTCACAGGCTTCCCCCATCTCTTCATCCGCTAGCCCCCCCCATACACCCTCATCCCCTCCTCCCTCCACCTTTCCCCCAGTCACCACCATCCCCCACCTAAACCTGTGCAGCACTATCCTACCAAACCGTCAGATTAAAAAAAAAGGCCTTCCTCCCCCCCCCCCCAAAAGAGCAGCCAGCCCTGGGCTTTTAGTGACCCAGTGCTGGGTGTGCTTACATTCAGGGGACAAACTCAAGCACAACTAGCACCGGGCTAGTCAGAACTAGCCCTGGTTGCCAAAATATGCAGGACAAACAATGTAGGGGTCCCCCGTATTCTGCGCAACCAGCACTGGGCTCCGATCCGGTCTTGGTTCTGGAAATACAGGGGAAAAAAATTTGTAGGGTTCCCCTGTATTTACCAGAATCAGCACCGGACTTTTTCTAGCGGGGTGCTGATGCCACAGTCAGAGGAGCTCTTTCACTGGGCCCCCCAACTGCAGCATCAGCCCTGACCGCTAGTCAGCCCAGGCCAGGGATCCCTTGGGAGCTGGGGACCCCCCAATAAAGAGGACCCCCTCTACAGGGCACCCCAGGCTGATAGCCCGGGGCTAACCCCAGCACCCCTAGGTGGTGTGTGCCGGGTTGATTATGTGGTATAGTGTAAATAAAGAATAGCAAACATTGGCCCTGATTCAGAGCCGGACGCTCTGACCAGAGCGCTCGCTCTGAATCAGGGCCCACCTCCATTAAAATGGAGCGTCCTCCTGGACGCTCGTATAGCTGTGGGTCACCACCCACAGCATATACGAGCGTCCAACAAGATGGTCGCGATGGTCTTGACCATCGCGACCATCGGACTTGCGAGTGAAACCCTGTGGTCGGGTTTCTCAACCGCAAGGCCAGGAGTGATTTTGGCTCTATCAGAGCCAAAATCACTCCCACTGACATCACTAGTGATGTCAGTGGGGCCGGCTTCAGACAGTAGGCGTTCCCATAGGAACGCCTCCGTCTGGCAGGCACGCCCCCGGAACGCCCACCAAAGGGGGCGTGCTGTCAATCAACATCGACAGCACGTCCCCTTTGGTGCGAGACCCGGAGCGTTGGAAAGTCCTTCGCTCGTCGGGTCTCGTGGCATGCGCACGACGGAGCTCCCTCCGTCGTGCGCATGCGCAGTGGGGAACATCGACCCACTTGTGAGCGTACTGCCGCTCGCGAGTGGGTCTGAATGACCCCCATTGTCTTTACAAGGAGAACTGCAGGTCCCAGCTAGCCTCCCCCGCATGCTGGTACTTGGAGAACCACAAGTACCAGCATGTGGGACATTAAGGGTCCGCTGGTACCTGTAGTACACCTGTAAAGAAATGTTAAAAAAAATACAATACACCATGAAAATAAAGTTTTATTACATACATACTCACACATACTCACCTACCTTACCTGGAGTGGTCCCCTTGTCCCTGTAGGCATACATGGTCTTGGTAAAAGAAAACTAAATGACACGATCTACGCACTAGGTAAACAACCAGGATGGTTGGTACCCCCCGAATGAAACACTCATATGCAGCTCTAGCCTTTGTAGAGCCGTATCTGAGCGTTCATTGGCTGAGAGAGGTCAGCCCCCGTCTCTCAGCCAATGAACGGCTCCCTCCATTAAAGTCAATGCTGGGAACCACGGAGTAAACTTAAATAACCCTGCGGTTCTCCATTGACTTCACACGCCAAATTTATGTGCTCCCCCTCACCATTGTGATGCGCATCCTCCCACGTGTCCAGCTGGCGGGCACGCTCCCGATGACGTCACCCAGTGTGAGCCCGTAACCATGGTTACCAATGCTAAATGCAAAGGCAGTAATTACATGATTTAGGGGTCTATTTACTAAGCACTGTTAGGAGACAGAGTGAAAAGTGATAAGGTACCAGCCAATCAGCTCCGACTTTCATTTTTCAAACACAGTCTGTGAGATGGCAGTTAGGAGCTGATTGGCTGGCACCTTATCACTTTTCACTCTTCACTTTTCACTTCTCCTAACACTGCTTAGTAAATAGACCCCAGAATGCCTAAAGGAGGTTCAGGGTTGGAGAAATAAGGATATACGACAGGCACATTCCCGGGGTACCAGTGTCTTATAGTAAATACACATAGTAGCCTGGAAAGCAGGCCTAGAAATTAAACAAACAGGTGTACTCAAATACCCTAGCACCAAACTCTCTAGTCTAGTTCAGTCTGCTGCCATGGAATGCGGCCACCTCCTGCCATGCTTCTCAGCACAGCTATTTAGTCAGTCCCTTGCACTAACCACACTTGGACCTACTCGCTGGATGCTATTTGGCATCAGTGCTCAGAGCACCGGGTGAATGAGAGTTTTAAACTCTTCCTGTCTTCCTGTGATGACTTGCAGCTGGACCTGTGCAATCCTGAAAATCTGGAGTCCCAAACCTCCACTGCTACTGCAGACTGCACAGGTTTTACTTTAGTCTCCCTTGGAGGGAGCTGATCCTACCAGAATGTGGGTAATTCAGGTGAGAGGCAACCCCTCTCACCACAATATATATATATATATATATACAGTCAGGTCCATAAATATTGGGACATTGACAGAATTTTCAGATTTTGGCCTCTATTCACCACCACAATGGTTTTGAAATGAAACAAACAAGATGTGCTTTAGCTTCAGACTTTCAGATTTAATTTGAGGGTAATTACATCCAAATCGGGTGAACGGTGTAGGAATTACAACAGTTTCAATATGTGCCTCCCAGTTTTTAAGGGGCCAAAAGTAATGAGACTATCAACTCAAAAGCTATTTCATGGACAGGTGTGGGCTATTCCCTCGTTATTTCATTATCAATTAAGCAGGTAAAAGGTCTGGAGTTGATTCTAGGTATGACATTTGCATTTGGAATCAGTTGCTGTCAACTCTCAATATGAGATCCAAAGAGCTGTCACTATCAGTGAAGCAAGCCATCATTAGGCTGAAAAATCAAAACAAACCCATCAGAGAGATAGCAAAAACATTAGGTGTGGCCAAATAAACTGCTTGGAACATTCTTAAAAAGAAAGAATGCACCGGAGAGCTCAGCAACACCAAAAGACCTGGAAGACCACGGAAAACAACTGTGGTGGATGACAAAAGAATTATTTCCCTGGTGAAGAAAACCCCTTCACAACAGTTGGCCAAATCAAGAACACTCTCCAGGAGGTAGATGTATATGTGTCAAAGTCAACAATCAAGAGAAGACTTCACAAGAGTGAATATAGAGAGTTCACCACAAGATGCAAACCATTGGTGAGCCACAAAAACAGGAAGACCAGTTTAGAGTTTGCCAAACAACATCTAAAAAAGCCATTACAGTTCTGGAACAACATCCTATGGACAGATGAGACAAAGATCAACTTGTGCCAGAGTGATGGGAAGAGAAGAGTATGCAGAAGGAAAGGAACTGCCCATGATCCAAAACATACCACCTCATCATTGAAGCATGGTGGTGGTAGTGTCATGGCGTGGGCATGTATGGCTGCCAATGGAACTGGTTCCCTTGTATTTATTGATGATGTGACTGCTGACAAAAGCAGCAGAATGAATTCTGAAATGTTTCAGGCAATATTATATGCTCATATTCAGTCAAATGCTTCAGAAATCATTGGTCGGCGCTTCACAGTGCAGATGGACAATGACCCGAAGCATACTGCAAAAGCAACCAAAGAGTTTTTTAAGGCTTAAAAGTGGAATGTTATGCAATGGCCAAGTCAATCCCCTGACCTGAATCCAATTGAGCATGCATTTCACTTGATGAAGACAAAACTGAAGGGAAAATGCACCAAGAACAAGCAGGAACTGAAGACATTTGCAGTAGAGGCCTGGCAGAGCATCACCAGGGATGAAACCCAGCGCCTGGTGATGTCTATGCGTTCCAGACTTCAGGCTGTAATTGCCTGCGAAGGATTTGCAACAAAGTATTAAAAAGTGAAAGTTAGATTTAGGATTGTTTAGTTTGTCCCATTACTTTTGGCCCCTTAAAAAGTGGGAGGCACATATAGAAACAGTTGTAATTCCTACACCATTCACCTGATTTGGATGTAATTACCCTCAAATTAAATCTGAAAATCTGCAGTTAAATCACATCTTGTTTGTTTAATTTCAAAGCCATTGTGGTGGTGAATAGAGGCCAAAATATGAAAATTCTGTCAATGTCCCAATATTTATGGACCTGACTGTATATAATAAGGGCCCTTATATTAAGGCAGAATTGAATAAACAGAATTTTCCCATAGAGAATTCCAGAGAGGGGGGCATGGTGTTTGAGGGGCTACACCTCAAAGTTATTTGACATATACAGCTATAATTTGGCATAGATGGGTAGAACTGTCGTTCGGTGCTGCATGCCAATTTCAGGGCAAACAAAATTAAAAATGAGGATTTGGGAGTAATCTAAAATTTAAAAAGTCAATTTTTTCGCTACTTTCAGTTAGTACCACTTTTCTACTGTAGTCAATGGGGATTTTTCTGAAGGCATAACTCAGGGCAGAGGGCGAATTTAGACATGGTATTTGTTTTATTAGGTAGCTCTTGTTCCAGTGTAGATGCTTTTGGGGTTCAGGTATTTGAGACAATCGGTGATATACTTTTATTTTAATATTTCTTTTACAGGGGGACTATAGGTACCAGCTTGCTGGTACTTGTGGTTCTCCAAGTACCAGCATGCGAGGGAGGCTTGCTGGGACCTGTAGTTCTACTGCAAAAGAATATTTTAACTCTTTCAATTGCACCACATTTATTCACAATCAAACCGGCACCCACCACCCAGGGGTGCCAGGCATAGCCCCGGGCTATCAGTCTAGGGTGCCCTGGAGAGGGGGACCCCTTTACAGGGGGGTCCCCACCTCCCCAGGGATCCCTGGCCTGGGTTGACTAGCGGTCAGGGGTAATGCTCCGGCTGGGGGACCCAGTGAAAGGGTTTCCCTGGCTGTGGCATTACTCCCCCACTAGAAATGATCCGGTGCAGATTATGGATAATACAGTGGACCCCTATGCTTTTTGCCCCCTGTATTTCCAAACCAGGACTGGCTCAGCCGAGCTCAGTGCTGGTTGTACTAAATACAGGGGACCCCTATGTAATTTGTCCCCTGTATTTTCACAACCAGGACTGGCTCTCACAAGCCCGGTGCTGGTTGTACCAAATACAGAGGACCTCCATGTCGTTTGTCCCCTGTATTTTCACAACCAGGACCAGCTGTGAAAAGCCCGGGGCTGGTTGTGTTTGAAGGGGGAGGGCACACCATTTGAAAAAAAAAAAATCACAATCAACCCGGCACCCACCACCCAGGGGTGCTGGGGATAGCCCTAGGCTATCAGCATAGGCCTAGGGTGCCCTGGAGAGGGGGACCCCTTTATCTCAGATGCAGGCCACATGTGCATGCTGCTTAATCTTCCCCTTTTTCTGTGCCTTTCTGTCTCCACCATCCACACCGCTTTGTCTCCTCCCCCTATCCACACCACTCATCCCATCTGCGCAACTCTATATTCTGCTCAGACCTCATTTGCATAGACTGCATTATATGCTCCAATGAGCACACAATTCTGTGAATTAGCAACTCCACCGTTTTGTCATTGACAGCAATCTCACTTTATGAGAGTGCTGAATCTGCAGTTAACCACAGGGTATGATGGCATAGCATATCTGTATTGCGCAAGGAAAAAATCCAATAAGGCGTCAGCCTTAATGATCAGAATTTCATTGATTTAGTAAGTTTGAGTGGCAGAAATTCAGTAGGTTTTTTGTGAAATTTTAGATCATGTCTAAGAAGCCTCAATGGGACATTTGAAACTGTAAGGTTTTTTGTCTATGGAATATATATATATATATATTATATATATGAATAAGTTTCTTTGCTTGTTTGTTGGCGAATATCTTCCACAGCTCTCAAGGTAAAGCTGCCAAATCTTACGGTTGTTTAGTATTGAGAAAGTAAGCTATTAGAGCACATAGCGACGAGTCAGATATTGAAAGAATAATTTTTTGGTTGTAAACAAATGTTTGACTGCTGGAATGAAACCTCGTGAAAACACGTCAAAACGACAAAATTATACATTTCATTTGTCTGTTTCTGTATGCATTCAGACAATGCACCGATTCAGATGAAACCAATATGAGGTGGTCCAGTTGGATCCTGGCCAGGTTTTAGAGGGATTAGGGTCCCGGTCGGACCTCCTGTTGGTGTACACTGGGCATTACTTTGACCCAGGGAACCTGTTCTGAACCTTCCACTGGATGGATTTGGATGAAAACTTCACAGAGTGGTAACATTGGATCCCAGAAGACATACTAGGGGGTTGTTCTTTTGAACACTATAGGGCAGTTAATTAAAAATCATATTTAAGCCTTTTATAGTGTTCAAGTTGCTAACAGGTGGAAAAGTAATTCTCTAACTTTAGTAATGAAAATCATAAACCCACTATGATTATAAAAGTATTTGAAAAATGTATGTATTTATATCACTACAACTGAGATTACAGGCAACCAACGGAGGGACAGACAGCAGAGCAGCAGACAATAAACGTTTAGAGAGGAAGAGCAGCCTCGCAGCTGCATTCAAAATGGATTGTAGCGGTGAGAGTCTGCTTTGGGGAAGACCAGTAAGGAGACTATTGCAATAATCAATGCGCGAGATAATGAGTGCATGGATTATGGAGCATACACACGGTCAGATACGTCAGATGAACGATTTGAACAATTTTTGACTGCATTATAATGAATGGAATCGTCCTAATCTGCCTGCAAACACATCAGATGTCAGATATCGTTATCTGACCATCAGGAACACGCATCGTTCATCGTTCAGACAAGTCAGATTTTCCTTCAGATATGAACGATTGAACGATTTTTTAAATCGTTATCGTTCAGATCTGAAGAAAAATCTGACTGTGTGTATGCACCATTAGAGTTTTGCAGTGTCTGGTGTAAGATATACACATATTCTGGATATGTTTTTTTAGATGTATGTAACACGATTTGGAAACAGATTGAATGTGGGGAACAAAGGATAATTCAGAGTAATAGATAACACCTAGGCAGCGGGCTTGTGGGGTAGAGTTCTTTGTCGAGTTATCAACAATGATAAAGATATCAGGTGGAATATTATTAATTCTGTCTTGGAAAGACCAACACAGATGGTGACAAATCTGGGGAGGATAGGTATATGTGATACTGAAATCCGAAGGAGCTGATAAGTTTGCCAAGAGAGTTTGGGGAGAAGAGCAGAGGATCTAGGACTGAGCCTTGCAGTACACGTACTGATAGAGGAAGCATAGAGTATGTGGATCCAGAAAAAGGAACACTGAAAGAGTAATAAGTAGGATGAGAAACAGGCTAGGCTTGTTTCCTGAAGACCTAGAGCATACTTGCCTACCCTCCCGATTCAGCTGGGAGCGTCCCGAAAATCAGCCGCCGACCTGCCCCACCCCCCCGCAGTAACACTAGACACCCCTGCAGCGGGAAGGGGGAGGGTGTGGCGCAGTGATGCAATTTGTACTGAATTGCGCCCTCTGCTTCACAATGGCATTATTATTGACATTGTGAAGAGCGGGCGGAGCCACAATGACGTGATTGCGCGGTCACACCCCATGCTCCACCCCCAATGCTGCATCATCGCAGCACCATGTTCCCTTTCTGCCGTGACACCCCACCCCCCCGCCATGGGAGGCAGACAGCTCCCTCCCGAAAGTCGGCAGGTATGACCTAGGGATTGTAGTGTGTGTATGAGAAGAGAGTGGAAAACGTGTCAAACGCAGAGATCTAGAGGCCTAGCACTAAACTTTCTGTATATATACAACTACTGCCATTCTCAGCACTGCAAAACATCCCCTTTGCACCAATTTTTTTTGGGGGTGTAGAACCCCCTCCTGTTGCTATCTGCTTTGAGTAATTCACTTAGATGCAAATTCAGACTTAATTATTATCTGTGCCTGATTTTACCTAGTTTTTTTTTATGTATAGAAATAAAATAGCCTGAATCAGGCCACAATACTGAGTAATATCTATGTATCACTTACACAACATTTATTTATTTATTAACAGTTTCTTATATAGCGCAGCATATTCCGTTGCAACATTAAAAGCAAAACCATTTACCACATAGGGTTGCCAGGTGTAACACTTCTATGATATTTTTCATGCTCAGCATGTGCCAGCCAACTGGTGGAATGCTGGGGGGAGAGAGGCACTGTGCACACACGTGTGGTACACATTTACTACCACAGAGCCTCAACACAGCCAGTAACCTGGTCAAACATTCACAGGACTCCAAAATGGCTATTCTATGTACAACGCTGTAGGTGACTTATATCAGTGTACATTTCTGTCAGTTGTTCTATACCATATAATACCTTTTGCGCATTGCATGCCTCTCAGCATTAAGCAGCGTTTCATTAGACACAATGAGAAACTGGCTCTCTAGTTCAGTGAGAAACAGGTATGCAGTATATTAAAGGACAACATTGCCCCCTACTGGGCACTGATTGAATTACATCATATCTGACCAAAGGTGTAAAAACACTTGTAAAATCAAATTAGTATTCCAATGTATTTAGATAATACCATGCACCAGAAATGCTACTGCTGGAGAGAGCACTAGAGGTTATGTGACAGACGTCCTGGTACCAGCAGTATACAAAGGAGCCAACAGAGGAAGCTATTAATATTTCTTATATAACAGCAGGCATGTTAATAAACGATATATGCAATAATACAGGTCATCGTAGTAATGTCTTCATGTACACTCAGATACACTTTTACCTTAAGGGGCTGTTTCAGGTTCGCACGCTGCTGCTCAACCGCTTTAGTGTCTTTGTAGTAGTCACACCTGGACCTTTATGCTAATGATAGTATCAGCCCTTCCCCTGGGGTACAAGTGTGCGCCTAAATGTGCAGTGTTCCCACCTGCACCTCTTTGGACGCAATCATCGGAAGCATCATCAAAACGTGTACAAGCTCTGTGCTACAGTATGTGCAGATTCTCTGGTACCTCTGAGGAGTCAGAGTGCAGCCTCCAGTGTGACCCATACTTGATTACTCTCCCGGGAACCTGTGGGAAGCTCTCGATATTTCAGGAAACCCCCCGCTTCCCAGGAAGAGTAGGCACTTCTCCACAGGGGCGTTTCAAGAGAGGAGGGGGCCCGTGTGCAGTTTCTGTCATGGGTCCCATCCTCTCAGTCCGGCGGCCGGCAGCGCACTGTGCGCAGTGCAGCCAGGGCCGCACTGACAGACTCTGGGCACTAGTCCCACGTCGACGTGGGACTCCGGAGAAGTAAGTATAATATGGGTGCAAGGTGTGTGGTGCGGGACCCCCCTGGACCCAGAGGCTTCTCCCGGAGAGGAAAATAAAAAAGTAGGCAAGTATGATATGAGCGATTAAGCGCCTGAGTTCACAACCACTTCGGTGACAGGCCTGCAATATTCCCATGGCACCACGATAAGATGGACCATCTACGTGCGTCTGCATAGCCACCACTCAGTCACCACCTAGGAACACTTATGTTACCATGCATCTCAATCGCGACAGCGCCTCCGTGTGTGCACACTGAGGCACATGCACTGTGCACATTTTTTGCAACTTAGACGTATGGGCAGCTGAAAAACATCGACCATTCACGTGAATGTCGGCACTGCGTGGAACCCAGAATCAGGCCCACAGGGGCCTATTCATCATGACATAATTATCACTAGTTATAATTATGTTTTAAACTCGCTACGAGTTTAAAAAATAGTTTAGAGGCATTCATCATCATGCCTCACTAACAAAAGTATCACTTCCTAAAAGCTGCTTTTTTTGCGGAGTCAGCTTTTCAGAAAAGTGATACTTTACCCCCTACAGGTGAGGTATCCATAAGGATTTCCTCACTGCGTCTGCCTCCCCTTCTCTATTCCCCGCTGTCTTTCATCCCCTCACCCCCCTGCCCTGCGGCCTCTGGTATCCAATCCAGATACCCCTCCCCCACGGGTGTCCGATGGAGGCTACCCTTTAGCAATTTAATATTCTAACAGTGCAGGAAAATTGTCCCATAATCCCAAACATATCCTGGGAGAATTGTTGTCCTGCTTGAGAGATATATTAGATCTTTTGAATAAACTGAAGATTAATAATAAATTCTGTTTAGTGAAAATAATTTTTTTTATAAAATGCAGCAGTAGAAAAGGGGTTGGGGTACAGAAAGGAAAATGAAGTGTTAGGGGGGAAATGCAGCCAACAGTACAGGTGCAGAATATATATTGGACATGGATCAAAACATCATAACAATGAAACAAAGAATATACGCCAGATGACACAGGTCATTCATACCAATGACAGATAACAATTTTGGAATTACAACAGTAAGTGTCAGCAGGATCACAGGTGGCCTGGGCTCCGGGAACAACCTCTCATACAGACTAGAGGCCAAGGGGTATATTAATTTACTAAGTAATGTGTAGGTTTTTATAAGTAAAGATGTTGCCCATAGCAACCAATCAGATTCTACTTAACATTTATCTAGCACCTTATAGAAGATAATAGCTAGAATTGATTGCTATGGGCAACATAGCACTTTAGTAAATATACCCCCATATGATAGAGGGGTATTCTAATTACAGGGCTGGCACTTCCATTAGGCAGCTGCCTGAGGGCGCCGGGACCTGAGGGGCGGCCTGCTGAGGCATCAGCACACTAGCACTTTACCTTGATCACATAAGCGTGCGCACGAGGCACACCCTAATATCAGACACACTCTAATTGAGCAGGCACCCCCCACATCCAGGTCCGCTCACAGTGTATAGCCCGTGGCCGCGACAATCATATGCAGGCAAAGCTGACATATAGGCAACTGGAGCAGCCAATGATCCTGCTGGGCTGGTTGTCGAGCAGGTCCGCCGCCAATGGCCAGTATAAAAGCAGCAATGTGATCCGACATCAAGTCATGGCAGCTGGGCAGGCGGGGCATACAGTGAGAGGAGCAGCACCGCACTGATGTCTCTGAGGAGTGAGAGGCTATATTGCCACGAGAACGCTAAAGGAAATTGAAGAGGCATCGCACCTGAGGCACTGCAGTGCAGCGGGTCAGCGGCTGAGTGTGACAGGCTGTCAGTGTCAGTGAGTGTAAGCAGGGTCGGACTGGGACTATAAATAGGCCCTGGCATTTAAAGCACACAGGCCCACCGTGCGTCAGCACCTGGCTCCTGTCTGCATCTGACTCCTCTCCTTACTATTCCACTCCTCCCATTTCTTAGTGTATGCTCTTACAAATATAAATAATAGTGTACATCATTCTCCGTATTAAAATACACACTACAGAGCTCTTCCTGCAGGGGATTCATTCATGTGCCATAGTCAGATATTTGGTTGGTTTCTGTTAGGTAAAGCTGGCACTCATTTGCTGGTCACAAACAGAGAAAAGGAACGCAATACCCAAATGACTGAAGGTAAGTAGCCTAACCTTGGGGGGAGGTTAGGGTTAGGCACTTGGGGGAGGGTTAGAGTGAGGGGAGGGGGGGTTAGGTTCAGGCACTAGGGGGGAGGTTAGGGTTAGGCACTTGGGGGAGGGTTAGGGTGCGGGGAGGGGGAGGTTAGGTTCAGGCACTAGGGGGGGAGGTTAGGCACCAAAGAGGGAGGGTTAGGGAGAAGGGGAGGGTAGCATACCGACCAACAAGTGTCGGTATGCTAACCCTGTTGGGATGCCGGCATCAGGATTCTGACCGCCAGGATCCTGACTGCCGGCATCCCGTACCTAACCCGGCGAAAATATGTGGTGGGGGTGACAAGAGGAATGAAACAACAATTGAAGACAAGATTAAAATAAAAACGCCACACCAGCCTGCATATGTACAATTTATAGTGGAATCCCATTCTTATATTACACCTGAAAATCCATATAATGCTAGTAGGTAATTTATATTGTTAGAATAACAAGTACACTAGGCACAGGATACATTTATTATCCCGACAAAAGGGATGCTTGCGGTCAGAATGCCGACATCAGAATCCCGACAATTGTCAGACTCCCAGCACTGGCATCCCGACCACCGTTATCCAGGTAAGTAGTGGAGTTAGGGGTAGGGATAGAGGTTGGGGTTAGGCACTATTGGGAGGGTTAGAGGTTAGGGTTAGGCACTAGGGGGAGGGTTAGGCACTAAGGGGGGAGGGTTAGGGTGAGGCACTAAGGGGAGGTTAGAGTTAGTCACTAGTGGTGGAGGTTAGATTTAGGCACCAGGGAGGGAAGGAGGGGTAGGGAGAGGGTTACAATACCGACCGACAGGTATCGGTATCCTAACCCTGTCGGGATGCCAGCGTCGAGATATTGACCACCAGGATCCTGAGCACCGACATCCCATACCCATCCCGCTAGGCACACATCATGCAAGTAATATGAAAAAAAGAACAAAGGAGTCAAGTCTCTGTTTGATTCAATGCAGAAATCTGATATATTCATTCACTGATGTTGTATTTGTAGATAGTTCACAAATGTTGTCACTGCACATACATGAGTATATACCTCCAAAAACCAAATATTGTTAAGTGGTTTGGTTTCTGGAGGTATATATTCATGTACAAAACAGGGACTTGAAGATGAAAAAGGGTACAGTCTCATCCTTATGATAAAGGTAGAGCTTATTTCCTCTTCATGCTCTGGCTGATGACGTCAGGGTCCTCTCCGTGAAGGTGATTTAAACATTACCTAATGATAAATGTAGCTAGCTAGTGTACACAACTGAAAGGCACTGCAGGGGTTAACACCAGTCACTCTTCCAGTGTGTGTACCGTTACCTCCAGCCTTGTTATCTCTCTCTTTGGGCTCTATTTACTACAATCCGCATATTGAATGCAGATTGTAGTGTGATATTATCGACTGAATTCGCATTGCGAATTCAGGCAATATCACAGGGATTTACTACAAATCCCTGGGACAGAGCTCGCGAGAAAGCTTTGTCCCTGCGAATCCCCTCCGCACACTAGTCATGGTATTTTCTCAAAAAATACAGTGACAAAGAACCCGCGCATGCGCCGGCCGCCGCTGCTACACCCCAGTGCTAAACCCTACCCCCCGGCGCTAAGTCCTGCCCCCGCAATCGCGGACCCCCGGGACCCCCCCCTCCCTTAATAGCACTTACCTCATACATGCCTACTCTCCCGGGAATCGCGGGAGGCTCCCGATTTTTCGGGTAAACCCCCGCGATCCCGGAAGTGTAGGCATATATCTCGCCCACTTCCTAGTGAAGTGGGCAGGATGGGGAGATTTTACCTGAAATTATCGGGTCCGTCGGGAAGGGGCAGGGCTAAATTAGGCAAATCGTGTCATTTAGCCCCGCCCCCTACTCACGGACCCGCTAATCACGGGGGTTTTCTTTTAAGGGGGCGGGGCCTAATGCCATCTATCGTCTGGCCCCACCCCCCGAAGAGGAGAGCAGCAGGTCCCCTCCTGCTGCTCCCGGAAAGCTGCCCAGCAATGTAGGTAAGTATGACTTACCTGCATGATCCGGGCCTCCGGTGATGTCCTCCATGCGTCCGGTCAGGTGATATCCCATACTGCACTGGGACCCAATCACCTGATGACCGGGCCGCAGTGCAGTATGGGAGACCAGCTGACTGGAGGGTAGTCATCACCGGAGACCCGATCACCAGTCCCTGGTGTCGGGTAAGTAAAAAAAAATGTTGACAATTTTTTTTTCTTTTTTTTACAGTAATCAGCTTGCGGACTGTTTAGACCACACAGCTGATTACCGGGACCAACTCCCAGCTCTGCTCTCCCTGTTAGAGCAGGGCAGGAGGCCGGTCACCGAGGGAGACCCTGGATAACGCCACCTCCAGGTGGCATTATTATCACACAGCCTCCCTAGGTATTTTTTTCACATTTTATTTTTAGTAACTTTGGTTGGATCACATTTCCCATTACAATTATGGGAAATGCAATCTGATTACTAAAAATAAGTGATACTTAGGGGTTGGAGTAGAATTTTACGAATTCTACTCCAATTGCCCTATAATAACTATAGGTGATACTAAAATAATGTTAAAAGGGTGTGAAAACACCCTTTTTCACTTTATTTTAGTCAAAATAATGTTAATAAATAGAGCCCTTTATGCTCCCTTGGAGGTGTCTGCTTTGTGTGCATGGCTGGCTGCGTGGGGGTGGAGAAAGCAGAAGGATCCATTCCACAGCCGTCGGGAGGTGCAGACTGCTGAGCTGGCAGAACTGTGGACTGACAGTTCGAATGACATCACAAAGGGGCAGGGCTTAACAAGTCTCTCGGCTCCAAGACGAGTCCTAGCAGTTTTGTCAGAAGAAAACTGCTGCTGCTCGACTGGAGCGGACCGGCCCATCTGACCATCGGTCTGCCTGGCATTTGCCAGATGGCCAGTCCAGCCCTGAGTGTAAGGCAAACCTTGTTTGCAGTCATACAAACAGTTAACAGCATTGTCGCCAGCATAAAAAAAAAAATAGATTGTTTTGTAAAATAAGATAAAATCAAATTCGGACATAGAAAAAAGAGAAGGGGAAAGTGAGATAGGGGAAAGATAATTTGATAAGGGGGGAGAGAAAGCTACAGTAGCTTAGCTCAGCTACTGATGATGTAGTGTATAATTTAGGTTCAGTGTTCCCCCCTCTTTTTCGCATTATTACTGTTTCGTAACAGAAAAGAGGGGGGGAACACTGAATCTAAATTATACTACTACTTCATCAGCTAACTCTCTCCCCCCTCATCAAATTCTCTTTCCCCTATCTTTCTCTGTTTTCTGGTGTGAAAAAGAGAGCACCCATCGGGTTAATTTGCAATTTTTCACAATTAAGACATTGCTAGGTGCAGACAGCTACACTCAGTATATACAGATATATAATGGGTGGTTAAAGCTTTTTCTACAGGGAAAATAAACTACTGTACACAGAAAATAGTAAAGATACATTGTGCTAAGACTAGTTTTTTTATGAACCTAGTAACGGCTGAGGTGTGTCGTAGGTGTGTGATCATCATACATAACCAAAACTTATCTAAAATAAACACACAGACAGAAATGGAATTAAAAAGGTCAGCTATTTATTTGAAGAATTTCATTTTAGTTTTAAAATATTGTATGGTGGCTAGAAAGGCCGGCCCCTACACAGAGCAGCCCAAAAATACAAACTAAAAAACCAAATACTGCATTGCGGGCGGTGTCCGCCCAGTGGATGCAAAAACCAAACACTAGGGTACTAAACACAAACCTTCAACTCTCCAAATCCCATGCGGGGAGATGGCCATACTGCCCCCGTAAAGGTGGTACAGTACTTTTCCACAATTACTAGAAGGTGAGTGCACCCAATACACCAACTGCACCCGGGCTGATGATAAGCCATACTTTCACGCCCAAAATAATAGCTAACAACAAACAAGCACTAGGGAAGGGTGGACGGGCAAATTTTCTTCAGGAAAGAGGCCTAAAGCCATCAAACCAAAACTTAAATAAACTCTGCAAAAATCACACCCATAACTGTGTAATACTTTAACTGAATGCATGTGATCATCACCCAAGCCAGCCCGCAGCCTTATGGTTTAAGCCACTCCTGGCTCATCCGAGCCCTCCGTTATTCTAAACCAAGTAACGGCTGAGGTGTGTTGTGGGTGTGTGAACATTGTCAGGAACCATATGGGAAGTTCCTTGGGAGAAGACAAAAGCCAGGGGGTTAGGGCGGTTAGGGAATGACCAGGTGAGTGACAGTACTAGGTCTTTATTGAGGCCAAACCCAGGTTTGGCTAGACCTGTCCAGAGTCTAACTCACTTGGTGGTCTTCACCAGTGACCCTTCCAGTTGGGATATGGGTTTTGCTGCACCAAGTGAGCAGGTCGCAGCCCTCTGGACAGGTACCTAGGAGTGGCAGGAATACCGGAACTATATTACAATGAATTAGCACTGGGAACCCTAGGAATTAAATAACACTAGAGGCCAGCATGAAAACTAAATAGCTAGAACTCAAAGGATCAGCTAGGACTGAATACTTGAACACAGGAGATCAGCATGTGAACTGAATACTTGAACACAAGAGATCAGCGTATAAAGTGAATACTTGAACACAGGAGATCGGCAGATGAACTGAATACTTGAGCACAGGAGATCAGGGTATGAACTGAATACTTGAACACAGGAGATCAGCATATGAACTGAATACTTGAAAACAGGAGATCAGGGTATGAACTGAATACTTGAACACAGGAGATCAGCATATGAACTGAATACTTGAGCACAGAAGATCAGGGTATGAACTGAATACTTGAGCACAGGAGATCAGCATATGAACTGAATACTTGAACACAGGAGATCAGCGTATGAACTGAATACTTGAACACAGGAAATCAGCATGTACTGGGTATTGCTAGAGATCCAGGTGCTGACTTGCACAGAGAAATGTGGATACAGGCATGTACTGGGAATTACTAGAGATCCACACACTAAAAGACAACACAGGAATTTACAAGAAACACTAGAGTTCTGTGAGAGAGCTGAAGTAAAACACTGGGAATTAGCATGGGAGCTAATACAAGTAACACTGGAGGTGAGCGTGAGGGCTGAAACAACACACTGTAGATACTTTGTGGAAAACACCAGAGAGCATAACAATCACTGGAACAGCAAAGTTGAACAGCAATTCCCTGTTCCTGGAGTCAGACTAAATAACCCAGGGTAGTTGGTCATTGGTTCAGAGGATCAGCTGAGGACCACAGGACTACCATTGGGAAAAGTTAGTCAGGTGATCTGGACAAACATGGCTGCGCCCATGCCCAGCACCCCGGGAACCAGGACGCACACATGGAAGCCCTAGCAGACCTCGGGGAGAATACTCAGTCACCGCTCACCTCCACTCACAGTGACTGAACACCTAAGCCTAAGGACACAGGTGCGATGGTGAGTAGCAGCCGATCTAAGGCCGCATCCTAACAATCATCATGCATAACCAAAACTTATCTAAAATAAAACACAGAAAAGGTCAGCTATTTTAAGAATTTCATTTTAAAATATTGTATGGTGACTAGAAAGGACAGGCCCTACACAGAGCAGCCCAACAATGCAAACCAAACTACCAAACACTGCATTGTGGCCGGTGTCCGCCCAGTGGATGCAAACACTAGGGTACTAAGCACAAACCTTCAACTCTCCCAATCCCATCCAGAGATGGCCATACAGTACTTTTCCACAATTACTAGAAGGTGAGTGCACCCAATTCACCAACTGCAACAGGGCTGATGATAAGCCGTACTTTCATGCCAATGCCAGTTTCTACCTAAGAGAAATGGAGCCCGCCACCATACAAAACTAAACCACCTGACCTATGCTAGTGAACAAACTGTCCACAAACAAGACCAAAACCCTCCTCCGTCAAAAGCACCCCATCAGGCCTATAGAGATGCTTATTACGGAAATAGATCAAAGGAAGCTTCACCACAAAAACACCATGCGCCACCACAAATTTAACCACAGCAGCATTAAACTTCTTTCTAGCCTGGTCCAAAGCCCTCAGACAACGGGCACCATGCCACTGCTGCTTAGGAGTAATGCAAGACCACAGTATTGTACAGAACGGCCAAGCACCCATTATGAGCAGGAGGTCAGACACGATGTTAAGGCATAAGTCAGGAGCTATCCTAGAGCCAAGGTCATTCCCACCTAGATGGTTTACCATCACTTTGGGTACACCAAAACTGCCATGCAGCCACTAACAAACATGGGTTTCAAGGAACTCCCAACGAAGACCTCTGAAACCCAGCCAACGAATCCTGGCTGACAAAGGACATTGCAGCTGTTCTCTAGCCGGCGGAGTGAGCCGCCAAGAATACAAATGACCCACAATCCACACATCCTTAACATCGCATATCAAACCTATCACGGAGGGCGGAGGAGAAATTAGAAAGAACATCAATATTGCATTAAAGAATATTATTAGGTAAGTTATATTAAAGAATCTTATTCGGTAGGTTATATTAAAGAATGTTATTAGGTAGGTTATATAAAAAAACTTTATTAGGTAGGTTATAATGAATTTGAAATTATATTAAAATGAAAAACATTTTCATTTTAGTCAAGCAGATAAAGCTTCCAAAGTAACCATTGAAAAAACAACAAACTTTGAATTAGTCATTTTAATAATAAACCAGACAACATAGAGAACAAAAGGGGGAAGATGAGGGATAAAAGGGGTGGGGGGAGGGTAGTTAAGGAAAAAACACAATAACTCGACGAGAGGTAAAAACAAAAACCTGCTGAGGGACTGTATGGTTGAGTCGAATTAAATCCGTCTAGTCAGGTAAAAATAAAAATCCCTCAAAACCCCCACTGTAAAAAGTGGTGAGTATTACCCGAGTAGGATGGACAGAGGAGACAAAAAATGACAAGACAAAAAAACCAGACATTAACCACAAGTAGACAAAACTTCAACCAGTGGCAACTGGCATAACATAGAGTGTCTAACAAGTCGATTTCCACTGACCAAGAGCCATGATCTGCGGAACTGACAAACCAGCCCATGCAGCAGATGTGGTGGCACCCATTCCGAAGGAATAAGTACCAAAATTGCTCGGGGAGAGACCAAAGTGAAGCAAACAGCGCCCAACAATGGAACCAAACTGATATTTAGTAAGTGGGAAATCATCAGCATGAATTAACCATGCAACGGCCACGGTTGGTCGCAAATCTAAAATCAGCACAAGCAGTCAGGGAGACCCAAAGGCTGCGACCCATTTGGTCGGTTTTAAAGTGCCTTATTTTGCACAACAGTGCTCTCTCTTCAACACATACATCTGAGCGGAGGAGAAACTAGTTCCAATGCTTGAAAGGTGCCATAAAAAGCCATGTAAAACGCTGTACGGTAAGCCTCAAATTAGAAAGTACAACCGCAGGGGCCGACACTATTAACCTAAGCAAGAGTGGGATATTGATTGACCGTCTCTTATCGACTGGACGAGGGGAGGAGCAAGCCCGACCCTTAAGAGCTTTAATAATAATAAAGCTCTTGCTAAGATCAGGACACCCTTTTAAACGAGAAAAGAAAGAAATTTTAGCCAGAATCCGGGAGACAACCACCCGAGACTAACCGGAGACATAGAGACCCCAAACAAAAGATAGCATCGAGCGATGCTTGCTCTCACCTCTTTGTCTGCGGTGCTGGAAGTAAGGTTCCCATTCCATCCACGCTTTCTGATGAGATGCAGCATTGCAGGAGCACGGGATTGCTCAGCTAGGCCCCCCATGCTGTCTCTATGACCTGCCACATAAGGAGGGCGAATCCCACCAACCAAACAAGCCTTGGGTTGCAAGGACCCTAAACCTGTCCCACTGGAAGCGTGAAAGCGCAGCAGCAAACATGTTTACAGAACCTGGAACATGCAGTACTTTAAGAACAATGTTGAATTGCAAGCAGCGCAAAACCAGCTGAGCGAGCAAGCAAGCACCACGCCAGCAATGAGAATGCACGTTGTCCATAATAGCATGCACTACTCCTAGGTTATCACATCAAAAGTGAATGCTTCTATCATGCAACTTACAAATGCTGCAATTACAGCGCCACCATAATGGGAAATAGTTCCAGGAGCAGAATATCTCTAGCAAGGTCTCTGGAAAACAACTCCGCAGGCCAAGGGGTGGTACACCAAGCCCCTTCCAGGTCAACCGAACCCAGAGTAGCCTGCTGCCTCAGTAAACAACTGCAATTGGGAGCTGGGGACCACTGGGGGCAGCCACAAGAGGACACCATTAAAATCGTCCAGAAAAGAGATACAAATAGAGAAGTCCCTTTTGATTTTGGTAGAGAGACCAATAAAATTGTGTGCCCTACAGACTCCCATAGTAGCCCCCTCAAGTTTGCGAGGTGAAGTTCAGCAAGCCCAAAGGCGTTTGAGCTTGACGCAGCGTTACCTTCACGCGGCCAAGCAAACCTGAATGACATCTTTCAACTTTAGGATCTTGTCCGCTGGCAGGCGGCAGCATCCATCTAAGGTATCAATTTTGATACCCAAGTAAGACAGTCAAGTAACAAGGACTAAAGTTTTATCGCAGACAAAAGTCAGAATGCAAAGGCAGCAAACTAAAAGCAGATTCAACGGCTATCCTGCCCATTGAAGCACCAGGACCATGTGCCCTGACCAGCTCCAGGGCCAGTTCAAAAGATTGACAAACCACAGAGTAAAGTTCCTGATCTAACTGATCTACCAGATCGGCAAGATAGGTGGCGAATGAGTATAAAAACCCAGGCACCTTCTTAGGGACAACACCAACAGGGGACAACACTAATTTTGCTAGATGTGGATCAGGGAAGGGTCCAATCATGCGGTCCTTAAGGACCTTGTCCCTACTGATGAGCGGCAGCTCTCTTGCTGACCGGAGGTTCCTCGGAGAACCAACAGGCACAACAGAATCAACTGGCAAATGGAAACCCAACTTAAAAACCCTTGCTCGAAAAATTGCACTTCAACTTTGTTTGGGTACCATGCCAACCACTTGGTCATGGCATCCAAACAAACCAGAAAAAAGCTTTAGCTAGCAGCCCTGGATCAGGCTGTCTTCTGGGATCAGGCTGTCTTCTGGGATGCTGTGGCAGCAATGGGTTTTGAGCAGCCAGATGTGGGGTGGCTCTCCACATTAAAGCAGAGGTGTCGAAAACATCGCTGCCCAAAAGGATACTGAGCAGAATTGAAAGCAAAGCACTTACCCTTACTGCTGGTAGAGGGAGCACGCCGGCCAGTGCCTAATTTGCGTCACTGGTTAGCTGCTGCAGGAGGTGAGCGAGGACTCTGGGTGACCTCGAGCGACACCTACACATCTTTGGACCCGAAGGATAGGAAGCCTGTCCTGCTTTCAACTAAACTCTTCATTGCAAACATGCCAAGCTATGCCTCTACCCAACCTATACATGCTATGTATTAGGTGGAAGTATTTGATTATGTCCGGGTGCTCAGCGAAACATGTCTCCAAATAACATGCAGAGAAAATAAATATCCCCGCCTGCCAATTGGAATAGGACTGGAAGGCATCCAGGCCTATACCACCTTTGCGCTTTGCGGCCTGCAAATCTTTTCACATTTTTTCAGTGAGGGAGAACACATCAATGTATCACCCCTTACGGATCTTGACCCCAATGCAAGGACGTAGGCCATGCAGGACCGCTGTGTTTGCACATTGGACGACGCCTGTGTCCGAACTATCGGTAGGCGTAATGCCATAACAACCGGTAGTGAAAACGTTACCAGCTAGAGGAGCAACAGGGGTGATGGGCACAACTTGCATGGAATTATGCGCCATAGGGCCAGATTTCGCAGAGGGGCAAAAAAACTGTGGCCATATTAGATATAAAACACCATCAGTACAGCTGGGTCCAAGGATGCAGGTGCAGTGAAAGGAACAGTAGCCTGTGGAGCAGGACCAGCTGCAGGCAATGAAGGGGTCACGACAAGTCCAGCCTGTGGAGTAGGAGCAGCCACAGGTAATGCAGGGGTTAATACATGTGCAGCCTGTGGAGCAGTCACAGGTAATGCAGGGGTTAATACATGTGCAGCCTGTCGAGCAGGAGCAGCCACAGGTAATGCAGGGGTTAATACATGTGCAGCCTGTGGTGCAGGAGCAGCCACAGGTAATGCAGGGGTTAATACATGTGCAGCCTGTGGAACAGGAGCAGCCACAGGTAATGCAGGGGTTAATACATGTGCAGCCTGTGGAGCAGGAGCAGCCACAGGTAATGCAGGGGTTAATACATGTGCAGCCTGTGGAGCAGGAGCAGCCACAGGTAATGCAGGGGTTAATACATGTGGAGCAGGAGCAGCCACAGGTAATGCAGGGGTTAATACATGTGCAGCCTGTGGAGCAGGAGCAGCCACAGGTAATGCAGGGGTTAGTACATGTGCATCCTGTGTAGCAGGAGCAGCCACAGGTAATGCAGGGGTTAATACATGTGCAGCCTGTGAAGCAGGAGCAGCCACAGGCAATGCAGGGGTTAATACATGTGCAGCCTGTGAAGCAGGAGCAGCCACAGGTCAGGCTTGCCGACTGTCTGGCTGCCCCTTCAGGGAGGGAGCAGCCAGATCGGCATGACAGGGGGGCTTGGCCAGCACAAGGAGACAAGGCCGGCCAGACTACAAGCATTTGTGGGCAGGGCAGGGCCACACGATTGCGTCATTTTGGCCCCAGCCCCGCTACACAATGTCGATATTACAGGCATTATGAAGCAGGGGGCGGGGCCAAAATGACGCGATTCAGCGTGAATCATGGCACTGCCCCCCCCATTGCGGGGATTTCAAAGGCAATTGTGGGGGGGACAGGAAGGGTGGGCGGCAGCCAGGAGGATTGCCTGCCTCCCCGGGAGGTTGGGAACGGCACCCGATTTTTGGAAGGCTCCCGACCAAATCGGGAGGGTAGGCAAGTATGCCACAGGTAATGCAGGAGTTAATATATGTGCAGCCTGTGGAGTAGGAGCAGCCACAGGTAATGCAGGGCTTAATACATGTGCTGCCTGTGGAGCAGGAGCAGCCACAGGTAATGCAGGGCTTAATACATGTGCTGCCTGTGGAGCAGGAGCAGCCACAGGTAATGCTGGGGTTAATACATGTGCAGCCTGTGGAGTAGGAGCAGCCACAGGTAATGCAGGGGTTAATACATGTGCAGCCTGTGGAGCAGGAGCAGCCACAGGTAATGCAGGGGTTAATACATGTGCAGCCTGTGGAGTAGGAGCAGCCACAGGTAATGCAGGAGTTAATACATGTGCAGCCTGTGGAGCAGGAGCAGCCACAGGTAATGCAGGGGTTAATACATGTGCAGCCTGTGGAGCAGGAGCAGCCACAGGTAATGCAGGGGTTAATACATGTGCAGCCTGTGAAGCAGGAGCAGCCACAGGTCAGGCTTGCCGACTGTCTGGCTGCCTCTTCCGGGAGGGAGCAGCCAGAACAGCAAGACAGGGGGGCTCGGCCAGCACAAGGAGACGGGGCCGGCCAGACTTCAAGCATTTGTGGTATCGAAGCTGGATAATTGGCTGAGAGAATCAGTTTAAAGATTAGATTGGTACGACGCCATCTTGCGAATGGCCACAAGACACCATCTTAAAAATGAGATCTGCACGACGCCATTTTGTGAGTGGCCGCCCAGCGCCATTTTAGAGAAACACACTTAAGTACATACGGCGATGCTATTATTAGCATCATGCGATCGTATATTTCACCATACCCCATACACACATTAAATACACACAGTTGCGCTGTTAACATGACCCACATTAGCGAATGCATGCGAACGCTGTTTATTAGCTTCATGCGTACGCATCTACCCCAAGTTAGCGTCTCTTCCCAAACCCCTCATACTTACACACTGCACACTCACATAAAAGGTTCCATAGCTTCAAAGTGTAATATCCAAGGTTTATTAATTTCTTATTAATGTTGTGAAATAAAGACTATTTGATATCTAAGGTTTAGTACATGATAAGCAAACCGTGTTTGGTGTTGTACTGATCTACTCTGTCTCAACAGCTTTCCGGTGTCATCGGTGAGAAGATCGCAACATGCATTCTCAACTTATGGACAGTAGAGAGTTAAAACACTAAAATGTACTTTGTAATGTTAGCAGCTTAGATTTGCATGCGGCGGGAAAAAGGAGACAAAAGGCTGTCGGAGGCTGACCTGTGTCCATTTTAATCAACTTGTTAAATGTCCTGTAACAGAAGCACCGTGACAGAGAACCAATGGATTCATACCAAACTTGCCTATTGCTGTACGCTCGCAAGTGGGTCGATGTTGCCCAAATGCGCATGCGCACGACGGAGGCACCTCCGTCGTGCGCATGCGCGAGACCCGAATAACGACGGGGTAGCCGTCGTTATGGGTCTCGCACCAAAGGGGGCGTGCTGTCGATGGTGAGTGATAGCACGCCCCCTTTGGTGGGTGTGCTGGGGGCGTGGCTGGCCAGACTGAGGCGTTCCCATGGGAACGCCTACCGTCTGGGTCCGGCCCCACTGACATCACTAGTGATGTCAGTGGGAGTGATTTTGGCTCTGATAGAGCCAAAAGCACTCCACGGCTTGCGGTCACCGAGACCCTACCGCAAGGGTCTCGTCGCGATGGTCTTGACCATCGCGACCATCATCATGGATGCTCGCATAAGCTGTGGGTGGTAACCCACAGCTATGCAAGCGTCCAAAAGGCCGCTTCGCAAATAAAAAAAACACGCCCTGATTCAGAGCGGGCGCTCGTTCAGAGCGTCTGGCTCTGAATCAGGCCCAGACTCCAATCTGGAGTCTTCTTGCTGATGCTGTTGACGGAGGTTTCTTGTCGATGCCGGTAACTGGTCCCAGAGCGCGTGCGTATGTATAACTGTACCTTGGGTCTGTATGATTTCTTTGCGCTAAATTGTCTTTAAATCACAGCGTGTAACCTACTGTCTTTATGTTGAATAATAACCTTTGTGCATTGGAAACACATTTCAAAGTCTGAAGGCATTTATTTACTGTATGACTGCGTACGCAAATAGCGACAATTCTAGAAGGTATAGGCAGGATTTAGAAGGTATAGGAAGGAGCGTATAGAGGTTTAAATCCAGTATCCTTAGTTGGGCCTCGCAGGTTAATCTCGCAACCGGTCTGTAACACTCGGTATCGAACTCACAGCAAAAGGGTGGAGGCGCCTGACAGGAGAACGCATTGTGCGTTCGGAATCTGTTACTACCGTTGTTGCTGAGAGTGCGCTACCGGTTACTGTGACTTTAGGAGCACTGATTAAGAATCCAGGGACAGAGAAGGAAAAAATTTGTTTTCCTTCGTCGATAGGTGGTTTTTCCATTTTATTTTGTGTGTTTAAAAAAGGGGTGTTGCATTTTTGCGTACATGGCTTGGTCGCAGTTTTGCATACGCAGCTGAGACACAGCTAAGTGTAAGTCACAATACGGTTGTGTAATAGTCGCATTATTGTGTATGCGACTAGTCGCACAATAGCGTATACGTATTTCCGGTCTTGCTGCCACATGTTTTAAACAAAGCCATTGAGATTACATTATCAATTGTTGCCAATAACTGGGTTAACGTGTATTTTCTGCGCAGGAAAAAAGTGTGTAACTGTATTTGTTTAGGGTGTAACACGGGACCTAAATGTTAATGGTATCGTAGGACCCTTAAGTGCTAGACGTAACAAACGGCCTAGTGACTCGGTAGCGGCTTACCGTTTACTTTACACAAGGCAGGTATATGGGTTGTTATTTTTGTTAGGGTTCGGCTCCCAGTGTGATTATAGCATTCAGTGTCATGATTGGTGTCTGTGAGTTACCTGTCTCAGGTGGTGATCGGGTTTCAACGGAGGCCGGCATGACTGGAATCACAGATAATGTAAATAGCTCTATTTACAAGACTTGGGTAGCAGTGAAAACTGCCTTTGATGATAAATGACAGGAACTGGAGGGACCGGACTGGGACCGGCAGGAAGACTTGTTGAATAGAACTGATGAACTGAGAACTTGACTCTGGACTGGAACAACGTGGACTGAACTGATGAGCTTGGAACTTGACTCTGGACTGGAGCAACGTGGACTGAACTGATGAGCTTGGATCTTGACTCTGGACTGGAACAACGTGGACTGAACTGATGAGCTTGGAACTTGACTCTGGACTGGAGCAACGTGGACTGAACTGATGAGCTTGGAACTTGACTCTGGACTGGAACAACGTGGACTGAACTGATGAGCTTGGAACTTGACTCTGGACTGGAGCAACGTGGACTGAACTGATGAGCTTGGAACTTGACTCTGGACTGGAACAACGTGGACTGAACTGATGAGCTTGGAACTTGACTCTGGACTGAAATGTGACAATGGCTGAAGGGAAGTCAGGTAATGCTAAGACGAGGGCTAAACAGGGTAATCTGGAATTACTATGACAAAGGCTAGAACTCAGGTGCAGGCTGGATTGGATAATAGGGAATAACAGGTTTCAGGAAGGAATGGGTAGGTTTGGGGATTTGCAGGCTGGACAGGATAATTGGAAATAACAGGTTTCAGGAAGGAATGGGTAGGTTTGGGAATTTGCAGGCTGGACAGGATAATTGGAAATAACAGGTTTCAGAAAGGAACGGGTAGGTTTGGGGATTTGCAGGCTGGACAGGGAGGGAGTAAGTAGGTAAAAGGGGCAGGAGTTGATCCACAGCAGGAAGCAAGGCAGGGTGACATGATGCAGGTTTACAGAGTGCCAGGGACCAACCAGGAGTAGGACTAACAGCAGAGCACAGGCCAGGTATGCTGTAACAGGATGTCTGGATGCCAGGTTATAGCAGGTTTTCGGGATGCACCAGGGGTTGCTGTCAGCAGGCTTACTGGATTGCCAGGTTTGGCTGTAACAGGTTTTCTGGAAGCACCGGGGGTTGCTGCCAGCAGATTTACTGGATTGCCAGGTACAGCTGAAACAGGTTTTCTGGATAGCACCAGGGATTGCTGTAGCAGGTACAGGGATAGACTTGAATGCAGGAACAGCATGACCCATACACCACGGGAAGACGAGATGTTCAGGCCGAGAATGCTATCAGGAGAGGATATATATACCATGGGTCTGGCAGCAATTGGTGGATACGGACAGGTGGTCTGGTAGTAGCATTCTGAGTGGTGGAAGGCACAACATGCAGAGGGAGTATTCATCTCTGCAGCTCTGAGAATCAGAACCACACCTGTGATTCCAATCAGGGCTAGCAGTGCTCACAGACAGAGGAGAGGCCAGGTGCAATAATCAGAGCAAATCCTCCAGGCAAATTACACACACAGCTCCATGGGGAAGCTGACAGGGGTAAGTCCCAAGGCAAAAAGGTGACAACTAGACAGGGTCGTGACATTCAGTAATCGGTTAGGCTTATTTGAGCACTATAATTAAACCGCATAGTTTTGGGTTAAACTGTGATTGTGAACTGGTGAGAGGGTGGACGAAATCAACTGGAAAACAAAGGGTATTTATTGCCCCCTAGCAGTTGAAACGTAGTCAAAAAGGATTTCTGCGTGGGAGCAGCTTTTCTTCCATAGGTGAGTGGAGGCGTCTAGAGGTCTTCCATAGGGTTCGTGGATACACCCTTTTTCCTAGACGTCCGCAGGTAAGTGAAAGTATCTTGACTGTCTTTCACCAGTTTAAATCTTTATTGAAAAACATAGGATTTATCCCAGGATGGGAGCCACGCAAACAGTAGAGATGTTAGACAATGATGTGCTGCTAATGGAAGCGCTGCTTGGATCGGCACATCGTATTATGCATACTAAGTATGGTGCTTATGCAATTAGGTACTGTGATACAGTCAGGTGCATAAATATTGGGACATTGACAGAATTTTCATATTTTGGCCTCTATTCACCACCACAATGTCTTTGAAATGAAACAAACAAGATGTGCTTTAACTGCAGACTTTCATTTTTAATTTGAGGGTAATTGCATCCAAATCAGGTGAACGGTGTACGAATTACAACGGTTTCTATATGTGCCTCCCACTTTTTAAGGGGCCAAAAGTAATGGGACAAACTATACAATCCTAAATCAAACTTTCACTTTTTAATACTTTGTTGCAAATCCTTTGCAGGCAATTACAGCCTGAAGTCTGGAACGCATAGACATCACCAGACGCTGGGATTAATCACTGGTGATGCTCTGCTAGGCCTCTACTGCAAATGTCTTCAGTTCCTGTTTGTTCTTGGGGTATTTTATCTTCAGTTTTGTCTTCGTCAAGTGAAATACATGCTCAATTGGATTCAGGTCAGGGGATTGACTTGGCCATTGCATAACATTCCACTTTTTAGCCTTAAAAAACTCTTTGGTTGCTTTTGCAGTATGCTTCGGGTCATTGTCCATCTGCACTGTGAAGCGCTGTCCAATGAGTTCTGAAGCATTTGACTGAATATGAGCATATAATATTGCCCGAAACACTTCAGAATTCATTCTGCTGCTTTTGTCAGCAGTCACATCATCAATAAATACAAGGGAACCAGTTCCATTGGCAGCCATACATGCCCACGCCATGACACTACCACCACCATGCTTCACTGATGAGGTGGTATGTTTTGGATCATGAGCAGTTCCTTTCCTTCTCTTCTCTTCCCATCACTCTGGTACAATTGATCTTTGTCTCATCTGTCCATAGGATGTTGTTCCAGAACTGTAATGGCTTTTTTAGATGTTGTTTGGCAAAATCTAATCTGGTCTTCATGTTTTTGAGGCTCACCAATGGTTTACATCTTGTGGTGAACCCTCTATATTCACTCATGTGAAGTCTTCTCTTGATTATTGATTTTGACACATATACACCTACCTCCTGGAGAGTGTTCTTGATTTGGCCAACTGTTGTGAAGGGGTTTTTCTTCACCAGGGAAATAATTCTTCTGTCATCCACCACAGTTGTTTTCCATGGTCTTCCGGTGGTGCTGAGCTCTCCGATGCATTCTTTCTTTTTAAGAATGTTCCAAACAGTTGATTTGGCCATACCTAATTTTTTTGCTATTTCTCTGATGGGTTTGTTTTGATTTTTCAGCCTTATGATGGCTTGCTTCACTGATAGTGACAGCTCTTTGGATCTCATATTGAGAGTCGACAGCAACTGATTTCAAATTACAAATGTCAAACCTTGAATCAACTCCAGACCTTTTACCTGCTTAATTGATAATGAAATAATGAGGGAATAGCCCACACCTGTCCATGAAATAGCTTTTGAGTTGATAGTCCCATTACTTTTGGCCCCTTAAAAAATCGGAGGCACATATAGAAACCGTTGTAATTCCTACACCGTTCACCTGATTTGGATGGAATTACCCTCAAATTAAATCTGAAAGTCTGCAGTTAAAGCACATCTTGTTTGTTTCATTTCAAAGCCATTGTGGTGGTGAACAGAGGCCAAAATAAAAAATTCTGTCAATGTCCCAATATTTATGGACCTGACTGTATATGGTTTAAGATGACGATAAAGAGTGTAAGGCCATTTCCCAGAATTGGTAGTTTTGATAAGGATGTATTGAAAAATGTCCGAGCTCACATCAGTCTGGTGCGTTCTCGAGTGAAAAAGGTAAAATATAACGAATGTTTAAAATTGTGGCAGCATGAGGGGGATGCGTGGCTTAAAGGTGTGCAAGAGACGCAAACTAGCGTCCCGAGCACGTTACCAGAAAATACACCCTCAGCGCTAAATTGCAATGCGTGCGAGCCACGAAATAGCGCGCACGTGTAGCAAGGTAGCATTGTGGAAGGTATTGTCAGTGGTTCACGTGCACCACCGCCGCCCTATGTGGATGGGGGTGCAGGTACAGTTATTGAAAAAACCCATAAAAATGTAACAAGTAATTTGTACCCTCTCTTAAGTAACCATAAGGAAAATGTTTATGATGTGGATGATGAGCCTATTGTTATGTCTGCCATTTCCCATGCTGTACACGTGTTAGATGCTCCACCACGACAATCACAAGTGGTGTCGCCATCTCCATTAGTGATAGTACAGGAAGTGTTAACATCCACTGCACCTGTAGAGGAAGTTGTTAACTCTATACGTTGCAGTAACAGACTAAACCCCCAGCCAGGTAATAAGGTCAAAAGTAGCAGTACGGCCGGTCTGCATCCCATCCAGACAATAACTGTTCCGAATGGGAATGCGGATGCAAATGGAGTAGTGCCCACAAGGGAAGTAGTAATGCATTGTCCTTGGACAAGAGCGGAACTAAATTCCATAATGACTGATTTCCCCGATCCCAAAAAGGAATTAGCCAAATGTCAAAGATTTTTGAGAATTTTGGGTAGTTCTCACGAGCCAACCAACAAAGATTGGCGAGTGGTGTTAAGGGCCTGTCTACCACGCAATATCGACGTGACAAAATTTATCACGGATTGTGTATTGGATGGAGATGTTCCCTTAACAGACGAAATTAATCAAGGTAACATTTCTCGCATTGCAACTCAATTGGGTATATATTTTCCAGTAGTAGTTAACTGGAACAAAATTTTCACCATTAAACAAAAGGAGAGTGAATCTGCAGAAGATTATTGTGACCAGGCTCTGCAGGCTATCACCCAGTACACTGGGTTAGAAGATATTAAAGATAGCATTCACCACAGGGGAATGATTGTCACTGTACTCATGGATGGTCTTAAAGAGAACCTAAAGCCCCGGGTTCAGACCTCACAGCCTGGCTGGAGGGGAGTCACAATAGACACCCTCATAGAATCCGCAATTGAACATGACAAGAACATCTCTAAAAAGAGAGAGACGCAGAGCGAGAAACTAATGGCTGTCAGTATTCAAGCTCTAGAAGGAATGACGGTAACACCACAGCCAGCAGACGCACCTGCACCCACACCTACACCTGAACAGTTACACGTCCTCACTAATCCCACACCACCGCAAATGCAGCCCTACCCCACTTATCACACACAGCCACAGGTCCTATACTATCCACAAACCCCATATCTCCCAGAATATCCTTTCCCTCAATATCCTTACCCATACCCACCACCTTTCTCTCCTGCTCAACCTACACAACAATCCTTTCATTCATCCAACCCACGAAAGTGTTTTAATTGCAACCAGCCAGGACATCTAAGTAAGAACTGTACGGCAAAGAGGGTGGGACCCCCTAACCAGGGAGTACCTGGATATCCCCATAAAGGATATACACAGAGACCAGCAAATGTCCAACAGGCACCAGATCCAATTGTGGCCGTTAATACTTTGTTGGAGAGTGGGAGCCAACGCTAGGCGTCAGGTCATACCTGTAATTTACAGATAGTGAGGTTAACGGGAAATGCTAGGGAAGAACCGGTAATGATGGTTGATGTAGCTGGTACTAAATATCCTTTTCTTGTAGACACAGGGGCGACCAGGTCAGTGATAAACTCTCCCGTTAATTTACAGTTAACCAACGTGACAGTACCAGCAATGGGCGTAACGGGTAAAGTGCAACATTATCCTTTAACCAAATCCACAGAGCTTACTATCGGGCCATTGCATACCAGGCATTCTTTCCTCCTGGCAGCAGCAGCTCCTACTAACCTACTGGGAAGGGATTTGTTATGTAAGATGGGATGTGTCATATATTGTACCCCTGATGGTGTATTTTTAGATATCCCAGAGAAAGTTGCGCACAAGGTGAGGGATATGTTGGACACTCCCCAAAGGATAATGTATCACTCTACCAGTTTAAGTGAAAATCCGTCCCAGGTAGATCAAATGTTATCCCAAATTCCAGATTCACTTTGGACCAAGGATGGACAGGACACTGGATTAATGGCAAATGTAAGCCCCGTAATGGTAAATTTAAAAGGCGGTAGGCAAGCTCCAAAAATTCCCCAATACCCACTAAAACAGGAGGTAGAAATAGGGGTTTATCCCATAATTGAGCGATTGTTACAACAGGGAATTTTAGTTCGTACAGCCAGTGTAGCCAACAGTCCCTTCTTTCCGGTAAAGAAGAGTGGTGGGAGGGGTTGTAGGCTGGTAAAAGACCTTAGAGGTGTTAATAAGGTGGTAGAGAGCCAATTTCCCGTAGTGCCAAATCCAGCTGTCATTCTCATACAGATCCCACCAAATGCAACCCATTTCACTGTCATTGACCTCTGTTCTGCTTTCTGCTCTGTGCCTCTCCGTCCTGACTGTCAGTACCTATTCGCTTTCACATACAGGGGTGTACAATACACATGGACACAATTGCCCCAAGGTTTCATAGACAGCCCCAGTATCTTTTCCCAGGCCTTGCACGACTGTTTACAATCTTTTCAACCTGCCAATGGGTCTGTTCTAATACAATATGTAGATGATTTATTGCTATGTTCTGATTCGTTTATGTCATGTTTAAATGATACTAAACTTTTGTTGCTTCATCTCTCGCAAACAGGACACAAGGTTGCTAAGGACAAACTACAGCCGTGCCAATCCAGAGTAAAATACTTTGGACACTGCCTAACTCAGGGGTTACAATATCTCACAAATGACAGAATCCAGGCCATACAGAACATGACACTGCCGCAGAACCAACAGCAAATTTGTACCTTCTTGGGAATGTGTGGATACTGTAGAATGTGGATCCCTGGTTTTTCTATTTTGGCCTTGCCATTACAGGACTTAGGACCTCATTCAGAGTCGGTCGTTGCGGCCGCACGGTCGTACTGGAAAAGGGGCCGGATATGCTAATGATGCACTCGCATGTTGCGTCCCTAAGGTCGGATTGTTAGCTGGCCGACCAAGTGGAGGAAGTGGTCGGAACATAAAAAATACACCTCCATCTTGTACGCATTACACGTAATCTCCGGCCATATAATGGTTAATCACGAGCATCGGGAACCATCAGGACTGGTTGTAGAGCTTAAGGTTGATCATACCTTCTCTTAAGCTCTACGATCATGTCAGTGTAAAACCTCCCATGTCACGTGTGCCATGACACTACTTTGTTAATTATGCACTCCCATAAAACGCTGTTCGCATAAATAGGCACACCTGCGTTCGGATCTCCACTCCCCCATTTTCAAGCACCTTCCCCTGTTACCACCCACAAACGCCTCATCCTGTCACTCAAACTACCGACCTGGCTGTGTTCAAGGAGAGAGAAATTTCTGATCGTAGCAGCTAGTTTGCGCACGCGCATTGCGAACTTTACGCATGCGCAGTTTAGCGAACATCGGTGGCGTACAACCGTGCGGCCGCAACGACCGACTCTGAATGAGGTCCTTAGTCTCTTCCTCAAAGCCCGACCATGTCATACACACAGAGGAATCAGAGCAGGCTTTCCTTAATCTTAAGGATAGTCTGACAAAAGCACCTGCATTGAGAATACCTGATTATGAAAAACCCTTTGATTTGTATTGTACGGAAGCTGATGGTTGCACTGCAGGTGTCCTCACACAAATACATGGTGATGCCAGTAGGCCTGTAGCATACTACAGTGCCCAATTGGACACTGTGGCAAGATCACTCCCAACGTGTTTAAGAAGTGTAGCAGCAACGGCTCTATTGGTGAGTAAAAGTGAGGACGTAGTATTGGGCCATGATATGATTGTCTATACTCCCCACGCTGTATCTGCTCTGCTGAACTCTGCCCAAACCAGACACGTCTCTTCAGCTAGATTCACCAAATGGGAACTAGCTCTAATAGCACCTGCAAACATCACTGTTAAACGATGCAATACGCTGATCCCAGCAATGTATTTACCATATGTACAATGTGATGTACAAACGGTGGAAGGAGACGAGTTGCTGGCGGGAAGTGAGTTCAGAGGACATAGTGATGCACATGATTGTATGGAATATCTGAACCAGACCTTTACTGCAAGACCTGACATACGTCACACACCTTTAGAGAATGTGGATGTGACATTTTACACAGACGGGAGTTGTCATAGACAAACAGACACAGGTGAATTATGTACAGGTTATGCTGTTGTAAATGACACATACATCATAGAAGCTGAACCCCTTGGTCCTCCTCACTCAGCCCAGGTGGCGGAGTTAGTAGCACTAAAAAGAGCGGGTGAATTGGCAGCAGGCAAATCTGCTAACATTTACACTGACACTAGGTATGCGTTCGGAGTGGTACATGATTTCGGAGCTCTATGGCATCTGAGAAATTTTATGACAGCAGCAGGCACACCAGTTGCACATTCCAGACATATAAAACAATTACTAAAAGCAATTCAACTGCCCAAGATGGTGGCAGTAATTAAGTGTAAAGCCCATACATATGAAGATGATCCGGTGTCACTGGGCAACAACAGAGCAGTCGAAGCTGCAAAATGGGCAGCAGGGTTAAAAATGAATATACCAACGGAACAAATTATGTCCTTTCAAACAAACGATATGCTGAAATTAATTGAGATGCAAAATTTGTGTTCTATCCAGGAAAAGTCAGTCTGGAAGTCCAAAGGATGTGGGCAAGAGTCCTCTGGACTCTGGAGGGATGGACAAGGTAAGCCAGTAGCTCACAAGGCATTTTACCCCAGCCTGGCTGAGGCAGCGCACGGTCTGACTCACTTGGGAAAGCAAGGTATGTGCAAATTCGTGAGAGCATACTGGTGCGCACCGGGTTTCTCTTCTCAAGCAGAAAAGAGAGCAATGTCCTGTCTGACCTACTTGAGGAAAAACATTGGGAAAATGATCCCTACTGAACCATCCCACATTCCACCGACTGACGGACCTTTCCAGGTAATACAAATTGATTTCATCCAATTACCACCCTGCAGGAATCTCAAGTATGTATTAGTGTGCACTGACTTGTTTTCCAATTGGGTTGAGGCATGCCCAGCGGCCACTAAAACTGCTGCATTTACTGCCAAGAAAATTTTACAGGAGCTTGTATGCAGATATGGTATCCCTAAAATTATCGAGAGTGACAGGGGTACTCATTTCACAGGTGATGTTTTTCAAAATATTTGTAAACTGATGGGTATTAATAGTCGACTTCACACCCCCTACCGACCGCAAGCCAGTGCCAAGGTAGAGAGGATGAACGGGACTATTAAAAATAAATTAAGTAAAATTATGGCAGAGACTGGACTAGGATGGCCAGAAGCATTACCATTGGTCCTACATAGCATAAGGACCACTCCTAGACCCCCTCTAAATCTGTCCCCCTTTGAAATACTGTTTGGTAGACAACCTCATTTGATTATAAGTCCACAGGAAGACTTGAAGGGTAACAACGATGTAACTGTAAGGTATATTATATCAATGAGTAAACAGTTAAAACAGCAACAGCAGAAACTGAAATTGTTGTCACATGATATGCCTGAAACTAACTGTCATGATGTTGAACCTGGAGAATAAGTTATGATCAGAAATTTCTTACATTCAGGTTGTTTGACTGATCGGTGGGAAGGTCCATATCAGGTGTTGCTGACAAGTACCACATCTTTGAAGGTGGCCGAAAGAGATCAACCAACCGGTGGAGAAACAAGGCTGATAACGTGGACCTGTTGATCGCGAGCTTGTTTCGGGAAGATTAAAAGGTTGTAGTGAGATACCTGAGCTAAAGAAATTTGCAAGTCCTTGTTGCGGCGATGGACTGGTCTGCTGTGTTCATTTTCATATTCTCTTCCAGAATTTCCATCATCCTGGTTTGCTCGGGGATACCTGGTTTCTGTGACGGGGGACTGATAGAGGAGACGGGAGCTGATGGCAGTGCTGGTGGAGTGGAGACAAGAGGAGGAGTGCTATGCCAATCAGGGGAGTGTCTGACCAATCTTAGTATTGTACTTGTCAAGAGAGCTGCTATTGCGGATACTCAGGGATGGTGTGGAGGTTTATCATCTGAAGATTCCTGTATTTGTGAGCTTTGTGGTTCCCTAGTTGATGAAAAATGTATTCAATGGTGCCAGCCTAAATATAACCCGTACTGGAGTGGGTATCCTTTAGAGGATTATCACAGCATGGTAGGCAAAGTTTTAAATCAGACTGATTGTTGGGTGTGCTCACACGTGCCACAGGGACAGCATAATGTAGGGTTGGTGCCATTTCCACTGAATATTATGGAAATGTTAGAATTGCAAAAAGGGAAAACGTTGGATGGAAAATTCCTCTCATCCAAACCGCCTCACTTCAAACTCCACCAATTCCAAGTAGATAGATCACTTTTGTGTTTAAACATAACCAACCCCAATAGACCAGGGAGTTGGGAAGTGACGGGGAATAACCAGATGATGACCTTCTCACTGAGAGCTGATAATGAGTCTATGAATTGTGATCTGTTATGCTCAATTAGATCTAATGGGAGACACTTTAGGTATCAGTATACATTAAGTTCCACCAAAGAAATGATTGGTAAGGTACCAGTTGGATATTGTGCTAAGATAATACAACCAGAAACTTGCATGTACCAGATGGGAGAACCTGAGATAGGATTATGTGCAAGGGAATTGTGTTTAATGATAATGATGCATACTATTCCTTATGTTCTCCCCGATTATGTATATTTTATATGTGGAAGGAAAGCATATAAATGGCTCTCCCCAAGTTCTGAAGGTTTGTGTTACCTGGGAAGAGTAGTCCCAGAGGTTATGACCCTCACACATGTTGAAATGCTTGGTATTCATAAAAACACACCATCACCATATCTTCACACGCAGTATGAACACAGAGGCAAAATAAATATGATACCTGGTGATGTGCATAAAGCCACACAGTTAATTAGTGAAACAACTGGCTTTCAAGTTTTAGTAGCGCTGGATCCCACCAGGATCGCTCGGGTACACTAAATTTTAAATATATCCAAGATCTTGCTAAATTGATAGATAATATCACCGAGATGTATGATGACACCTTCAGGTATACAGGTAGGTAATTGCAAGCATACAAGAAAGAACTGGTGCAACACAGACTAGTATTAAATTATTTAACAGCTGTAACCGGGGGGTACTGCATAACTTTGGCCACCCAATTTGGAGTGAAGTGTTGCACTTATGTCACGAATGATACCAGCGACCCCAAGGAGGTGATAGACCGGAAGATGGATGAAATTCTGCAGCTAAAATGGGAATTTCAAAAGAACCATAATGATTCAGTGGCTGAAGTAGAGGAGAAGGTAGAGGAATGGGTTTCATGGTTGAACCCAGCAAAATGGTTCTCAGGCCTAGGAGCATGGGTCCAGGAAATGATCGCAAGCATAGGTAAGCTCCTGATCCTCATACTGGTTGTCATCATAGTAATTGGTATATGTGTCAGGTGTGTTCCTACTGTGTTGAAGTGTGGAAAATGTAAAGATAAGGTAAACCGGAAGAACTAAATTATGATGGTGGTCAGTAGTGACAATATGAATACTGAGGTAAATGTAGAACTGCATTACAACCCTGAACTAGGAAATACCATCGTATAATGTATTATGTGTAGACATGCAGAAAATGTATTATTGAAATGTTATTTTTAAACACCTTAAATAATGTAAGTCCCTATTCCCCCTCAAGACTTCCTTTATAGGATAGGTGCATCCCCACACCTTTCCCATGATCTCCCAAGATCCGCGGTGTGCGTATAATGGTAGTTTTATGTCCCTCCTTAGAGACTCATTATTGATGGATTAAGAACCACCTTGTGCAATCCCATAATAACATTAAATATTCTGTCAAAATGTAAGCCTAATTTAATGTAAGATCAGTGTATGATAGCTTGTTGGTTGCTATCAAAGGGTGGACTGTCGAAGCTGGATAATTGGCTGAGACAAAATCAGTTTAAAAATTAGATTAGAACGATGCCATATTGCGAATGGCCACAAGACACCATCTTAAAAATGAGATCTGCACAACGCCATTTTGCGAATGGCCACCCAGCACCATTTTAGAGAAACTCACACTTAAGTATATACGGCGATGCTATTATTAGCATCATGCGATCGCATATTTCACCATACCCCATACACACATTAAATACACACAGTTGCGCTGTTAACATGGTGCACATATCCTACATGCGAACGCTGTTTATTAGCTTCATGCATACGCATGTGCCCCAAGTTAACTAGCGTCTCTTCCCAAACCCCTCATACTTATACACTGCACACTCACATAAAAGGTTCCATAGCTTCAAAGTGTAATATCCAAGGTTTATTCATTTCTCACTAATGTTGTGAAATAAAGACTATTTGATAGCTAAGGTTTAGTACATGATAAGCAAACGTGTTGGGTGTTGTACTGATCTACTCTGTCTCAACAGCTTTCCGGTGTCATCGTAGAGACGATCGCAACATGCATTCTCAACTTATTGACTGTAGAGAGTTAAAACACTAAAATGTACTTTGTAATTTTAGCAGCTTAGTTTTGCATATGGCGGGAAAAAGGAGACAAAAGGCTGTCGGAGGCTGACCTGTGTCCATTTGAATCAACCTGTTAAATGTCCTGTAACAGAAGCACCGTGACGGAGAACCAATGAAAACTTGCCTATTGTGTTGCTTATCCCTGTAAGGGTATAAATGTGTGTACAGACTCCAATCTGGAGTCTTCTTTCTGATGCTGTTGATGGAGGTCTCATGTTGATGCTGGTAACTGGTCCCAGAGCGCTTGCGTATGTATATCTGTACCTTGGGTCTGTATGATTTCTTTGCGCTAAATTGTCTTTAGATCACAGCGTGTAACCTACTGTCTTTATGTTGAATAATAACCTTTGTGCATTGGAAACACATTTCAAAGTCTGAAGGCATTTATTTACTGTATGACTGCGTACACAAATAGCGACAATTCTAGAAGGTATAGGCAGGATTTAGAAGGTATAGGCAGGAGCATATAGAGGTTTAAATCCATGGGGCCACGCAATCACGTCATTTTGGCCCAGGCCCCGCTACACAATGTCGATATTACAGGCATTGTGAAGCAGTGGGCGGGGCCAAAATGACGCGATTCAGCGTGAATCACGTCACCGCCCCCCGCTGCGGGGATTTCAAAGGCAATTGTGGGGGGGACAGGAAGGGTGGGCAGCAGCCAGGAGGATTGCCTGCCTTCCCGGGAGGTTGGGAACGGCACCCGATTTTTGGAAGGCTCCCGACAAAATCGGGAGGGTAGGCAAGTATGCCACAGGTAATGCAGGAGTTAATACATGTGCAGCTCATGGAGCAGCCACAGGTAATGCAGGGGTTAATACATGTGCAGCTCATGGAGCAGCCACAGGTAATGCAGGGCTTAATACATATGCAGCTCATGGAGCAGCCACAGGTAATGCAGGGGTTAATACATGTGCAGCTCATGGAGCAGCCACAGGTAATGTAGAGGTTAATACATGCGCAGCCCATGGAGCAGCCATATGTAATGCAGGAGTTAATACAAGTGCAGCTCGTGGAGAAGGAGCAGCCATAGGTAATGCAGGAGTTAATACATGTGCAGCCCGTGGAGCAGAAACAGCCACAGGTAATGCAGGGGTTAATACATGTGCACAGGGAACAGTGGTAGAGAGAGGAGGAAGAAAAAAGGAATAGAGGCACTGAAAATAAAGCCAGGGAAAGATATAGAGATTATACAGACCTGAGAGAAAGAGTGTGAGGAAAGTAAAGGAAGAGAGATATAGCAGAGCAAGTATAAGACTAAAGGAAGAGAGAAGGATAAGCCAAATACAATACACTATATAAACAACATTCAAAAGATCTTGTCACCTTCCTGGACAAATTTTCTTCAGGAAAGAGGCCTAAAGCCTTCAAACCAAAACTTAAATAAACTGCAAAAACCACACCCCTAAAGGGGCACATCCACTAGACGATAGAGGAACGGCAGTGCGATTACAACATTGTAATCATACAGTCATTCCTCATCCTGTTAAGTGTCTACACTGTCACTGAACGATATGTCGTTCAGTGCAGGCATCCTACCTCATCCCCGAACATGCACAATCTGTCATTATCGGCACATTGACCGGCATGTTCAGGCGATGATTGATGTCGAAAACGACCAGTGGGAGCGCGTATCGCTGGTCTGATTTCTGAACGATTAATGAGAGATTGAACGATAACGCAGGCTTGCCTACCCTCCCGATTTGGTCGGGAGCCTCCCGAATATCGGGTGCCGCTCCCGACCCCCCAGAAAGGCAGGCAAGCCTCCCGGCTGCCACCTACCCCCCCAAACTGCTAGTAAAACCCCCCGCTGCCGGGGGGCCCGATGACGCGATTCGCGCTGAATCGCGTCAGCGAGGCTCCGCCCCCTGCTTTACAACGCCTTTTTTTCCGGCATTGTGAAGAGGCCCCCAAAACGGCATCACAGTCCGGCCACGCCCCCCACAGAATGCAGGCATTCAGCTCCCTCCCGGAAGGAGGGAGCTGAATGTCGGCAAGTATGCGATAACGATGTTGTTATTGTTCAATCGCTCATTTTAATCGCCTAGTGGATACACACCTTTACTGTGTAATAGTTTGACTGACTGCATGTGATCATCACCCAAGCCAGCCCCCAGCCTTCTGGTTTAAGCCACTTCTGGCTCATCTGAGCCCTCCGTTATTCTGATGGTGGTTATTAACAAATATTTGAGCCTTTCAAAGTAAAAGTTCAGAAACGGGGTATACTAATCTTTACCATATCTATCTGTCTGTCTCTCTGTCTATCTTTGGTAAAAAAAAATAACTTATGTTAGCTGTTATATTGCAAGTATATTGTTGATGTGATATTTGAATGATTGGGTTAACAACAGTATGATTAAAAAGTGGATTGGTGACATTCAAATAATGCTAGATTTGCATGCTGACACCCCCGTAAGCAAAGCTAGAAATGTTTCTCCGGTGGTGCACACCTAATGTATTGCGCTGCGCATGCGGTCAGGACGCTCCAGGGCCCTGTGATCAGCCCAGCTATCCAGTACAGCAGAACATAGTTAGTTTGCCCTCGGCATGCATGCTGCAAATCTGGCGTTACAGCAGCTCATTCCTCAGCCGTGGATCATTACCAGTGCCTCAGATGGAGGCTAACATCAGGCTGTACACACATGCACAGCTCCTGCCACTGAATACCACAGACATCACACTGCTACAGCAGCCTGAGCTCTAGCCTGCAGATCATCAGAGGTGGCTTGGATGCATACAAGTACCGGGTAGCAGTTAATTAACATATTCAAAGCCCCTGCTCCTGTTGCAGATCACTACAATTGTAGATCACAAACAGTATTGGTCTCCTGGGACCTTTATACCCCTTTTACACCAGAGCTAAAACCTGGGTTTTTTAAGGGTTAACCCGGGCAGCTCCCTGGTGTAAAAGGGGAGAGGGTTGGATCGCCGGGTCGAGTGACCCGGCAATCCAACCCAGGTAACTAGCAGGGTTTAACACGGGTGTAGCCCGTGAAACCCTGCTGTGAGAACAGCACACTCCGGGTCACGATGGAGTGCGCTGCTAGCCGGCCGATTGGTCCGGCTTCAGTGGCGCTTGGAGATGACATCATCTCCAAGCGACCACTTTCACTCTGGAAAAGCCAGGTCTATGCAGACCCGACCAGATAGGAACTTTGGCCCTGATTCAGAGCCGTTCGTTAACAGCAGTATGCTCGTTGCATTCCGATGTTGACTAACCGCGCATGCGTTGGTGTTACACTGCGCATGTGCGTACGGCAGATTGCGAGTTTTTTTTGTCTCGTTCATCAAATAGCGTACAGCAAGTGACATGTCAAATGTGATTGACAGAACAGGGCGTTTTTGGGTGTTGACGGGGGTGGAGATGGAAAAACGCAGGCGTGGCGAGGCATTTTTGGGGCGTACATACATTATCAAATGCGAATGTCAAATGTGTTCGTACCAACTCAGACGTCACTGGATGATCCTCTTTCCCTTCAAAATGCTCGCACAGCTTAGGGTCTGGATTACTCGACCACATTGGCGATGGCCTTCTCCTCCGTCCCGGCACTCCACGATGTAGCATCGATTAATCACGGCTTGTCTGAAAATCAATTAGTGTTGGATTGCAAACCGGCTTGGTATGTGTTTGGAAATCAGTTTTTTGGGTTAGCACAAAACCGTACGCAGGTGGAAATCATAGCTGCTAATGTCAGGATTACACAATCAATTTGTGGGGGTTTATTTTGGCCTAAAGTTTTTGTTTTTGGACTATTGTAACAATAATGTCATCATGTGTGTGTTTTTTAGGCCATTTTGTTTTTGACAGGTGAATTTGCATCCTTATGTAAATTTTTAAACATTCCTTAAAGAGCCCTTTTTTTTTTTCATGTCAAATGTTGTTGTTGAACGTTGTTGCCTTGTGGGCCCGGATTAAATGTAACCCATTTTGACAATAATGTCAGAATACAAAGTCGTACATTTTAGGTAAATTTATTGCTAGCAAAAAACAATTTCATGCACATATTTTACACAAACCTTTTTATGCAGTGTTCATTCAAAAATATTTAATAATTGTGCAAACATAAAAGTTTTGGGAAACGTAAAGCAAAAAATTAAAAACAATTCACAAGAAAGGAGAGGGAAGTTTTGGCCAGAAAGGAATATGAGGCAAGCACAGAAGGAGTGTGGGAAAAGTAGCCAATGCTGTCAACGTTTTTTCCCCCATTTGGCTGGGGGAGGGAGGGTGCCAGACCGGGTCTGGGATGTCATCGGGCTGGCCCGTCCAGAGGCAGATGTTGTGGCCTCTGGACTAGGCACAGGGCTAGGCACATTTGGAGGATTGGCTGATGTTGTGCCAGGGGTGGAGGATCCTGATGTTCCGGCAGGAACGGAGGTCGGCTCCACCATGTGCTGGCGAACGAGCTGCTCCAGGGCATTGGCGATGCGGATGTTGGCCCTGGTATTTTCCGCCAGGGCCTGACCAATGGTCACGTTGGCCACAGCATTTTGCTCCAGGGCCTCAGCCACCTGTACCAGACTGGCGTCCATCCTCTGCAGAATCTCCGTATGGAAATCCGATTTAAAATTGAGTTCTGTGAGGAGGGACACTGCCTGCGAGGGGGATTGCCCTGGACTGGCTTCTGCAGGGTCCTCAGCCGGATGTACTGGTTCCTCCCCTGCAGAGCCAGCAGAAATTCTGCGGCCAAGGCTCCCCTCTGGAGCAGACTCATCCGCCTGTGTCTCTGTTGGAAAAAAGAGAAAAGACTCACATTAGAATCTACATATTGGCACAATAACATTTCAGAGTTGGTGACATCACAATATTTACCTGGGACAACATGAGGAGCCGCAAAGTCTGGCATGTCCGTATCCATGTTGGACACGCCAAACACCTCCACAGCCTGCACACACCCCTGTGCCAGCTCTTCTAAATCATTCAACTCCAGTGACACAGGGGTGGGACCCCCACCTGTCCCCCTTGCATGCCTAGCCCTGTCTGCCAGTTTTTGCTTCAGGCGATATTTGAAGTCGGCCCATCTGTGGGTGAAATTGGAACCATTATCCTTTTGTTTTAAATGGCTTTTGGTTTTAGGGGGGGTCAAGTGTTTACTTACCGCCGTTTGACATCCCGGGCTAGACGGACATAATCACCCACCCTATTGACAGCAATGGCTACCTCCTCCCACATTCTCCACTTCTGGCTTACACTCATATTCCTGTCTGCCTGTGGCAGGATGTCCACACACTTCTGAACCAAAACCTCCATCTCCTTTCTTGTGAATTGTTGCTGCCTTTTCTTTTTGCCAGCTTTGGCCGGAATACTGGGCCCAGCAGCCTCTTCCATGTCATCCTCCTCACCTATTTGTGTAAATGTTGAGAATTGTAAACTTCACAACTTGCACTATATTATGTTGCAAATTAAACATTGTTTCCAAGTGCCTGAAATACTTACCGCAAGACTGTTGCCCATTGTTTCCCTGGTCTGTAGCCATGTCTGAGCTCCAAACACGAAATACACCAGAATGTTTGGTTTGGCTCGTGACGTATTTATACATGCGTCCTTATTTTTCAGCCGCATCATTGATTGTGCGTTCCTATGATCCCTCCTTAATTTGTGCGGGAAACTAAACACTATTTATTGCTTGGGGCGTCTCGAGTCGAGGTGGCGTTTTTGGATTGGTGGAGGTTACGTTGGTCGGAGTTGATTGTTGGCGGGTTTTGGAGTTGGCGTTGGTGGGAGTAGTTTTTGTTTGCTATATTTGCTTTTTTTTTTTCCGTTCACATTTTTTCTGTTGGATTTCTTTTTGGCGTTTCTTGATTTGGTAAGTTTTTGGCAGTCTAACTTTGGTTCAATTTGTGTCTACTTCTTTTTCGGAATTTTCTAATGTTTTTTTTGCGTTATTTCATCTCTGTTAGGTATTTTTTTGGCTCTGCCCCAAAGACCTTTTGATCCGGAATCTTATATATTAACTCTTGGTAAGTTCATTTTTTCACTTGTTTTGTAAATGTTCATGTTTGTCTTTACACAACTTTGTGTGACCTTACACTTGTAACCTTTGTTTTTTTTAGTCAGAAATGTTTATAAAATGTTGTTTTTTTTCCTAGCTGCGTATTTTTTAACTTGTATTTGCGAACTAATTAGCGCATTTTTATCAGTTTCTATTGTGACTTGTATTTGCGAACTATTTTGCGCATTTTTTTCTGTTTCTATTGTGACTTTTATTTGAGAACTAATTAGCGCATTTTTAAATGCTTATTCATCCCGTTAAATTGTTTGTGTTTTCCCTTTAGCATTTGTTGCTTACATTTGGCCCCAATTTGACGTAGTGTGCGCAATGTCGTTTTGCTCTTTGGGCAAATGTGTGTTTCTCCCCTTTATGTTTTGTCTTGCACAAAATTTTGAAACAGAAATGCCCAGCATAAAATGATGTATTTTTATATTGTGATTCTTTACAGTTTGCACGTATCATGACAATACCCCGGCATGTAAGCATCAATGGATGGTATCATCAAGCTAAGTTTTTTTTTTTTTTGGGGGGGGTTAAAAATCCTTACGTTCAAATCTTGCCATTTCAGGTTGATCTGGGTCGGATTGTTCTGGCCATGCTCCCGGAAGCCGACCAACCTCAATCTCTTCCCAGGCGTAGGCATCGTAGGCATGCAAGGCCCCAGATATTTCGAACACGTGTCACCCTTTTTGGAATGCCTGATGATGAGGTTTTAAGACGCTACCGTCTTCCTCCAAAAATCGTCATAGACACTCTCTCATTAATAGAGAGTGATCTTGAGCGGCAAATTGACAGTCCTACAGCAATACCACCACTTACGCAATTTATGGCGGTGTTACATTTCTGTGCCTCAGGATCGTTTCAAACAACGGTGGGAATAGTGGCGGGCAGCTCACAATCCTCCTTTTCCCGGATCCTGAGGGCAGTGATGGAGGCACTTTTCAAGCACCTCCATCATTTTATTCAAATGCCTTTGGATATGGGTGCCCTTAGTGTGGCCAAGGCCAATTTTTACCAAATAGCTGGCTTCCCACACATCATAGGGGTTGTGGATGGTACTCACATACCACTTCAGCCTCCAGCACGGCTGGAGGCCATATTTCGCAACTGTAAACACTATCACTCCCTGAATGTAATGGTGGTATGTGATGCCTCCCTCCAGATCCTGTCCCTGAATGCAAAATTACCAGGAAGTGCACATGACTCCTTCGTCATCCGGCAATCAGGGATATGGCACAAATTAACCAACCTACAAGCTGGTGATGCGTGGCTTCTGGGTAAGTGGAGACCTTTAGTACATAACAATGTTAAGCTTCATACACAGTGATCCTGATGTTGTCTATTCTTTTTCACAGGAGACAGTGGCTACCCTTGCACGCCCTGGCTGCTCACTCCTTATTTGGCACCCACACCAGGGCCACAAAGTGAGTTTAATGCTGCACTTACAGCCACCAGGCAAGTGGTGGAGCACTGTATCGGCCTTTTAAAAGGCCGATTCAGATGCCTCCACCGCTCTGGTGGCGAGCTCATGTATTTGCCGGATATGGTTTCGAAAATTGTGGTCCTGTGTGGGATATTTCACAACATCGCCATAAGGAGTGGTGTCCCAATGCAGCCAGAGGATGCCTTACCTGAGGATGGCCCCCCCGAGGTTGGTTGGAGGTCAGTATGTGGGGGGGCCATATGCGATGATGTGGTGGCCAGATATTTTAGGTAATTAGAGTCAAAACAACAGTGTTTATACCCAATGTGGTACGGTATGTTTGAGAACATCTAATTGTTTTGATTTTCTCCATCTTCTGTTTTTTGGCATAATCTTTGGCACTCCAATGATGACTACTTCCTGCTACCCTTAAAAAACCTTTATGTGGAAACTTTGGCAATATATTATGGAACCCATATTGCAACGCCATATTTGTGGAATCATGTTGTCATGGTCCTTCGTCAACCAGTTCTTGATTTGTTGTGTGTTGTTTTATAGTTTTTGGTATGTGTTGTATTTATGATTATCACTGTGTGTTTTGTTTGTGAGTGACCACTTTGTTTTTTGAGTTATGTTGTGAATAAATGTCTTGAGAGTGTAATTTTGTCCCTTTTTTTGCACGTTACAAGCAAGTGTAACCAGGTTTACACACGTTACATTTGCCTAAGGGGTAATCCAGTAATGACGCAAGTTAAGGTAAAATGTAATATGTTTTCTGGGTCCAAACCAACACCCAAAGGAATCCTGTACAATCAGTTGGCTTCGTAATATCGGCCTAAGCAGCTTGCCCCCCAAATAGGAACATGTAAAATGTAGTAATATATAATTTTGACAACACCAAAAAAGGGAAATGAGATTGTTACTGTTAGGTGTTTCTTGTGCCTGTTTTCCTTAAAAATACAACACACAATCATAGTGACAAAAATTGCAAATCCTTGCTGGAAGAGTCTACTTATGTCAGTGTAAACAATCTCTGATTTTGAAACAACGAATGAGACAGAACGTTAAGTTGAAAATATTAATTTATTTACGTTTTGAAATACAAAAAACAAAAAACTAGTTCCTAAGGAGGACCGACATATGGTCAAGGACCACCAGCAGACCGATGATGTTTTGCCGCATACGGCCCATACAGCCGGCTAATTCAGCCCTACGCCTCTGTTCCTCTGTGGGTTAGAAAAGTGTGGAGATTAATACATCAATAATGAAAACACATTACAAAACAAGCCAAAACAAGCAAACCCAAAAAGAAAAAAATTGTCAACAAAGCATAATTACACCGTTAAAACCCAGCCCCCCAAAATGGTCTAGGCCAAAAATCCAAGTCCAAAAAACAGATTCCGACAGGTGTGATATGTTTATGGTGAAATCAGCAGTAACAGGTAAAGGCAACCCGAAAATTCCACAAAAGTCTACCAAAAAACACCAAAAAAGGAAACGACACATGATTACATACAAACAGTTTGTGGTGCAAAATAACAAAATTCAAAAACATACCGTTCGAAAAAACGGCAGCTCCAGAAGGCACTCCCTCGTCCTCCTCGGAGGTGCCTCCATTCCCCAAAGATCGTGGCGGGGTGATTTCTGATTCCGGGGAGGGGGTAGTTCAAAGAGGGGTGGTTGGAGGAGAGGGGGAATTGGGATGGAGGGGAAGGAGCCCCGAAATATCCGCCACAGGGTCTTGGCAGGCTGGGGAGGAGGGGGAAATAGGGGAATTTTGGGTTGTGGAGGGTTGGCTGGGGGTTGGGGAGAGTGGGCGTGAGTGCCGTCTTGGATGATGATGACGGCGTAGTCTTCGCTGTGCCCCTAAAAGATGTGAAACAAATTGTGGTTAGTTTCAACCCAAATCCGAGAAAAACACTATTTTATGACTAAAAAAATCCGAAAACATGGCCATGCAGATATGAGTACAATGAATAAATAGGACATATATGAAAACATGGCCATGCAGATATGAGTACAATGAATAAATAGGACATACATGAAAACATGCACACGCAGATATGAGTACAATGAATAAATAGGACATACATGAAAACATGGCCATGCAGATATGAGTACAATGAATAAATAGGACATACATGACAACATGCCCACGCAGATATGAGTACAATGAATAAATAGGACATACATGTAAACATGCACACGCAGATATGAGTACAATGAATAAATAGGACATACATGAAAACATGCACACGCAGTTAGGGCCACAAAGATAAACATGAAAACCACAGTCCCTAAAACTTACTTTCAACGATCTGCATGCGAAAGCATGCCAGCAAGCGGGGTGTCCGCCATTGCAAGTCCGACCACCTGTGCTCCTGCTGGCCGATCTGGCGGCATGAGCCGAAGGAGCGCAGGCGGCCACGTACCTCCGCATATGCAGAACGCTTTTCGCGATTGGTGATGGGTGGAGGCTGGCTGGTGATCCGCCTATCCATCACCTCTGTTAGCACCAGCAGCTCGCGCTTGGTGAATGCCGAGGCTCTCATGATGGCAATGGTGTATTTGTTAAAAATCATTTTTAATAAAGACCCGAAAATAATTTTGATTGGCTAATGTATTTGGGTAATTAACAGGACCAATTCTATTGGTTAGTGTATGAGTCATGTGTTCGACAGGGCCACAAATCTCTTGAGAGTTATGATAGGCTTGATGCAGTGACATGCGTAAGCAAATTTAAATAAAGAAATGAACCCCGGGAAATATGCGGGGATAAAAACAAATAGAACAATTGTTTAATTGGGGCTAACATGTATTTTGACAAATAAAAGCAAATGTTTAAGCCGTACGTAGTCTGCGAGTAAACACAAACACGGACAAGACTAAAGTTTATTGCATTGTGTTAAAAAAAAACCAAAATAATTAAGGTAATTGATATATTGATTGGCATGATACGATTGAGGGAGGTAGGCAGAATAAACGAGCAGTTAATCGAAATCTGACAGTCCCACTTCCGGTTTGTACTTGTGCGTGCGTTCCCTTCAAGCCATTTCGGGGATGTACGCTCGCTATTTGGCACACTCGTTAGTTAGAGGAGGGGTCGGTTGAGTTTGGGGAGGATGTTTGTCTGCGTTCGAAAATACGAACGAGTGCTTGAATTTACATATTTTTTTACGTACGCCGAACGTACGAACGGCCACTTGCGTCCGGGTCTGAATGAGGGCCTTTGTTCCAACTCCGGGTCAGACCCGGAATTTTGGTGGAAAAGAGGTATAAGTGAGGTGGGCATGGACTGTACAATGCTGTATGTGAAGGGTGAGAGATCTTTATGCTCAACAATATTTTAAACCATCTTATTATTATTTTTCAATGGACACAATGCTGATTAATATATAGTTTATATACAGTCCAGTTTCTGGTGGTTCTCTTATTTAAAGATTGGATGTGCTATGATGGTGAAATGATAAATGGATTCTAAGTACCTTTTGTGGGTGGAATATATAACCCATGGAAGTTATTTCCCAAAATGTCTGCACCAACCATGCAATATGCTTATTGTGCTCTCTAGGTTCGGTTGATTTTAATTATCTCTGTGTGGTTTTCTATTTTTTGCAATACCAAATCCTTGTACAATGTACCATGTTTTCTGATGTCTTTAAAGAGACCTTGAGTCCTAAGGGAGAAAAGCGCTTTATAAATAAAATTATTATTATATGCGCCTTCCTCCCCGTCTACCCCATCTGTGTCTCACCTGTTTGTCTGCCCTTCTCCTTTAGAATGTAAGCTCTTATGAGCAGGGCCCTCTACCCTCTTGTACTTTACTTCATCTACTTCTTACTCCCCACTAGGGCACCTAACACCTGGTTGCTTAAGCTCTGCTGCTTATGTGGGTCAATTAGTCTGGGGTATTAGAACACTAGCGCTACAGTGATCCCACTTAAATATTGGGAGCTGCTGGGCACACGAGTTGTCCAGACTCGTAAGGAAAGTCTTATATAAAAACATAGGGTTTTGTGTCCAGCGCTAACCTATTAAGTTAAGTGTTTGTTAGTAATGTAAAAAATGTAATGAATACGGATGCTTATTCTCAATAAATTGTTGTTTATTGGTAACACCAAACATGTAGATCGAATGTGCTTGAATTAAAATGATCTCAGAAAGTCCTGAGTGTGTGGCTCTTAATAAGCGAGGTCAGATGGCTCCTTTAGGGAGCCTCTTTCCGTAGGTCAGATATATGCCTACGTTACTCTATGGCCAGATGTCTCATATTAGATGAGTTTACAGTGAATGGCTGAACTTAATAAACAGTGTTCTTGTTGCACCTTGGTTGCAGGTTACATAAGTAGACTCCTTTAGGGTGTCTCTTTCCGTACAGCACTAGGTGCCTACATCCAGGGCCGGATTAAGGCTTGTGGAGGCCCCAGGGCAACTAAGCTGCAGGAGCCCCCTTCAAGCCACACAGAGCCGAGCCCAGCTGTGCCCCCAGTAGCAGTACCCCCTCAACAGTAGTCCCCCCAGAAGTACCCCTAGTAGTAATCCCCCTCTATGCTGTGTCCCCCAGAAGTGGTCTCACCAGTGTGCAGTGCCCCCAGTAGTATCCCCAGCAGTGCCCCTAGTAGTACCCCCCCTCTATGCAGTGTCCCCCAGTAGTGGCCCCACTAGTGTGCAGTGCCCCCAGTAGTATCCCCAGCAGTGCCCCTAGTAGTAGTCGTCCATCCCCCCCAGCAGTGCCCTCAGTAGTAGTCTGTTCCCCCCCCCAGCAGTGCCCTTAGGAGTAGCCACCCCCCCACCAGCAATGCCCTTAGGAGTAGTCCGTTCCCCCCCCCAGCAGTGCCCTTAGGAGTAGTCTGTCCCCCCCCCGGCCAGACACACACAGGAAAACAAATAAATCTTCACTTATGTTAATCCTCGCTTCGGCATCTGCTCCTCCCTCCGGCGTCCTCCCGGGCCGGCCCGCTCTGCATGATGGGAGAGATGTCATGATGTCTCTCCCATCAGCCACTGTGGGAGCCGGAAGATGGAGGTTGCGGCAATGGGCTGCAGCGCAGTAGCCGATGAGAGTCTGCGTGACTCTCATCGGCTGCTAAAACAAACACACAGCTGCCGGCGCCGGCGGCTGTGTGTTTGTGCTGTGTAGTGCGGACGGCACTTATGTGCCGTCCACACTACGGCCCTGGCCCAGTGCTGCTGCATGCAGTAGTGTGGGGGCCCTCTGTGTGTGGGGTCCCAGGGATGACTGCCTCTGTCGCCCCCCGCTTAATCCGGCCCTGCCTACGTCTCCCTTTTGACACTGATTGTGACAACCCAAATGGTGTGTGCTTAGATGATATATGCATCCAAACTGTTGTGCCTCTGTAAATGGCATAGATAATTGGTATGCATTTGGGTTCTTCACATTCACTGTCCTCCTGTAAATCTGGTAATATGCTTGTGGAGGTCTGTTTTGATGTCCAGTGAAGTGCAGGGTGTTGGTCTGCCCTTGCTAAGGGGTGACCTGCCATATGAGTAGCTGTGTCATACGTCCCCTCACTATCAAACGTATCAGACAGTGATGAAGTTGGTAACAGTGTATTTACAAGTAGCCAGGGGTGGAGTCCCGCATCCTGTCTTACCAGTGGCCGTGTAAAGCTCTTTGGTGCTGTACCACGTCCCGTCTCCTGACCCCAGTGCCCGCATGCAGTTCTGACGTCTTCTGCCAGGGTACCTCTTGCCAAAACTGTTAAGTCTCCACGGAGTGGGGGAATTGGTCTGCAACATGACGCTGCTTCCTGTTGCCTGGATAACAGCAGCTGGCGTCTGGGTAGGTGTCACGTGTATGATCAACGCATTTCAGCCAATAGGCCTTCCATCGGATCAGCCGTCGCATCGCAAGGTGCATATCACACCGTGTACGGGGCCTTTAGTTTACTGCTGTTTGTCACTGTATCGCTTACGTTATCTATACTGTAGATGGCGAGAGGCGATATGGTGGCCATTGCTGGCAATGGGAACCCAGCGCAGCCTTTCTGTGCATTGCCATGTCCCCGCAAGGTGAAAGTGTAATGCACATGTGCGGACTGACTGTTGCGCATGTGCATGACACAGCTGCCCGTCGCTGGCAGCAATTGGCTAACAGGAACAGCGTGGAGGATGCCGTAGAGCAGGGGACGTTGCTGTACCTCACAGAGGGGTAGGTAATGTTGACTATCAGTGGCATATACATTATACATTAGTATCACTGCGATAATAAACAAAATATGCAGCTGGCAATAAGTATCATTATTACATGGGGCACTTAGAGAGGAAAAGGTTAATGGATGATGGATGGGGAAGTTAATGGATGCTGAGTGGGGGGGTGAATTGGTAAAAGGGGTTGATGGCGGCGAAGGTTAATGGGCATAATAGGTTCTTTGGTTCTGCAACAAAGTGTATGTAATACATGTACATACAGTATGTGCATACCAAAATTTTACCTTGGTAAACAAACATGTATGTGTGGTTTTGTGAAAATTGGGGGCAGTAATTTGAAGTTTTACCTAGGGTACCTAGAAGCCTTGCACCAGCACTGCCTAGTTAAATAACCATGGGGACCAAATTGAGGAAAATGTTACCATGTTGTGCAATTATACATGATGTATGTTTCATTTTATAATTGAACAATGTCGTCTCCACAATAGAGAGAAGGGGGTCTGCTTTTTCCAACAAGCTAAACTTTTTTAGGGTTATATTTACTAAAGATTGCAACCAATCAGATTCTAGCTATTATCTTCTAGAAGGTGCTATATAATGCTGGCCATACACTCTGCAATTATCGGGACGATCCACCCGATATCGGCGGATCGCCGCGATAATTGCAGCGTGTATGCGGGCGACCGAGGGTTAAATATTGCTCGGTCGGGCATGCTGGATTGTCCAGCATGCCAGTCCGATGCGATATTTACCCGGGAAACTGTCGGCCGCATCGGGCAGTGTATGCCCAGCGCAGCCGACAGATAGACATTTCCTGTGTTCCTTCCTACAGAAGAAACAGGGAAATGTCTCCTCCCCCGGGGGCGGAGCGCGGATGTCGGGCTATACACTGTGACATTTCTCTCACAGTATATGCCGGCGACATCTGCGGCTGGCAGGCAGCCAGATAAAATGTCTGTCGGTCTGACAGACATTTTATCTGGCAGTGTATGCCCAGCATAACTGTTAAATACAATCTGATTGGTTGCTATGGGCAACAATATCTCCATTTCTAAAAACCCGCACTTTAGTAAATATACCCCTTAGTGGCATTGAGATTATGTCACAGTAAAATGAATAAATCTGAGTCACGACACTAAAAGGATTGGGATTTGGGTCAGGACCCCTTGGACTAGCTGTGGTGACTGAAGTTTAGTGAAGCAAGATGGCAGAATAATGCTACTCCTCATGAGACAGTAATAGCAGTGTACTGCTGCCCAGGTACTCGTATCGAGGGGTAAATTTACTAACCATCAATTTTGGTTCTAAACCAAAACCAACAGCTACCGATGAAAATCAATGGCGTTTACCTGTGTAATAAATTACTATTTATCATCCATCAGGTTTCACCTTTAATAGAAACCCGACGGCATTGTCAATCGTTTTTTGCAGCTCTGAAGTCCGTCGGTTTTGAACTTTCAGTTCAAAACCCGAAAGCAACTAGAAGTTACAAAATGACATTAAAACAACCCAAGCAGAAGCAAAATTATCTATACAGGCTTCAATATGTTTAAAAAGGTTATAAAGAGTTAAAAGAAGTGTAGTGCTTCTCCCAAACTCGCCTGTTTGGGCGGTTTCCCATCGTTTTGCGGTTGGTTTTTAATAGGATCTGCAGATCCTATTATTCTCTATGTGGAAATATCGATTGCTGGTCCAAAATTCTAAAGTTGTGGTTGTTTTGGACATTTTGCCATCAGTTTAGACTTTAGTAAATGATAGTTTCTCTGCAACAGGGAACTTCTGAAGAAATTGAGCCTCCTTGGGCAGACAGTGTCTTAAGCTGGTATTCAATATGCATATAGGAGATCATGTAGTACGGAAGCCACCTGTTTATTTAGGAATAATATGTCATCATCATACAACAGAGGTTCAACCAGATAATACATAGTAATAGAGGTTTTGGGACAGGGAAAAGTGTGAACTTCCCTGGTCAAACATCCTGGAGATGCCATCCTCCTAGCGGCATCCCTCTGTGCAGGGATGGATCAAGCTGTTGGGGGGCCTGGGGATCTTTAGACAGGGGAATCTCCCCTTCTAGTCAGCAATACCCTCTTGGGCATGCCCGCTGTGTGTGTGCCTCCTTCCCCCGTATCTCCATGGGGCAGCAGTACAGGTCCAGGGGCAAATGCAGGATTTTAATGGGAGGGGGTTCTATATATATATATATATATATACCGTATATACTCGAGTATAAGTCGACCCGAATATAAGCCGAGGTACCTACTTTTACCACAAAAAACTGGGAAAACTTATTGACTCGAGTATAAGCCTAGGGTGGGAAATGCAGCAGCTGGTAGTGCCCCCAGTAGTAATTCCCCCTGGTTGTGCCCCCAGCAGTAATCCCCCTGGTAGTGCCCCCAGTGGTAAGTCCCCCTTTCAGTGCCCCCAGTAGTAATCCCCCCCTGGTAGTGCCCCCAGTGGTAATCCCGCCCTTTTAGTGCCCCCAGTAGTAATCCCCCCTGGTAGTTCCCCCAGTGGTAATCCCCCCTTTTAGTGCCCCAGTAGTAATCCCCTCCTGGTAGTACACCCAGTGGTAATCCCCCCTTTTAGTGCCCCCTGTAGTAATCCCCCCCTGATAGTGCCCCCTGTAGTAATCCCCCCCTGGTAGTGCCCCCAGTAGTCCCCCCCCCAAGTAGAGAGAGATGTAATACATTTTTTTTTAAAATCACTTACCTGAAACCCCCGCTCCTGGTCCCACTGCTATCAGCTCCTCCGGCCGCTTTACATGGAAGAGACGTCATTACATCATGATGTCTCTCCCATTACCCACTGTGGGAGCCGGAAGATGGCTCCCGCAGTGGGAGCAGCAGCAGCCGATGAGAGTCTGACAGACTCTCAGCGGCTGCTGATTACAACAAACACACAGCTGCCGGCTCTGGCGGCTGTGTGTTTGTGCTGTGTCCGGTCAGCGCTACACACTTCACTCGAGTATAAGCTGAGGGGGTGCTTTTTCAGCACAAAAAATGTGCTGAAAAACTCGGCTTATACTCGAGTATATACGGTATATATATTTATATATATATATATATACACACAGTATACTTATTCTTGGTAAAATCCCAAACTCTACAATGTCTGTTTAGCTTGTTTTCTCTCATAGGGGCATATTCATGATGTTGTTCGGATCCCGATAATTAACATTCTAACTCGCCGCGGCTGCCGGAGCAATTCATCATTGCTCCGGTGCGGTGACAGCTGATGCAAAATCAGCTGTCCCCGCGAGTGTCTTCACTGCTCCTTTTCAGAGCAGTGACTCTTTTCGGAGCAGTGACAGGACTGTGCATGTGCGACCTACAGGTCACGCATGCGCACAAGAGCCCCGATGTCTGGCAGAAGGAGCAGGACAGGGGTGGAGGCATCCAAAAGGATCCCTCTTCGCAACCCAGACCTCCTTTACTTAGGGTAGTCAAGCTCCTAAAATATTATATTTTCAGAGTTTGATGAGTTCTATCCCCATACTAGTGTATGGGGACAGCGGGCCATTCCGCCAGAGGAAGGTAATTAGGAGATATCTGTGATACTAGTGTATGGGGACAGCGGGCCATTCCGCCAGAGGAAGGTGAGTAGGAGATATCTGTGATACTAGTGTATGGGGACAGCGGGCCATTCCGCCAGAGGAAGGTAAGTAGGAGATATCTGTGATACTAGTGTATGGGGACAGTGTGCCATTCCACCAGAGGAAGGAAAGTAGGTGATATCTGTGATACTAGTGTATGAGGACAGCGGGCCATTCCGCCAGAGGAAGGTAAGTAGGAGATATCTGTGATACTAGTGTATGGGGACAGTGGGCCATTCCGCCAGATGAAGGTAAGTAGGAGATATCTGTGATACTAGTGTATGGGGACAGTGGGCCATTCCACCAGATGAAGGTAAGTAGGAGATATCTGTGATATCTCCTGCTTTACCATCTTGATGAATGGCCCAATAATTAATTTTTTTACAATTGCAAGTGAAAATGTGCATTCTAACCTGCTTTTGTAAAAATGAAGTGATGATGAATAGGCCCCATAGTGAAGGAATGAGCTTACACTACAGTCAGAGGTATTTTTCTGTTAAACAGTTTAGTCTTTTGTGGACTAGGTAAGAAATAATCTGCCTCCCTCAAGTCCATTTTAGATATTTCCCAAATTCAGATTGGATCAATGTTCAATACCATTGTCCTGGAAGTTTAATAGGCGCTTTAAAGTATTTGGAGTTATAGAGATAAGGGAATCTCCAAGATCGCCTATAAGGATTGTGTGAGGGCCCCAATATTTAACCACTTCTGATATTAAATAATCAGTGACCAAAACGCAATACATTCTCAAAAAGAATTATGAGCACCCGAGTGAAACAAATAAGATCTATTCTTCTGGCTAAACAATCTCCATTGGTCTTGAGGCGCAGATCCACATGCCGATAATACTGAGCGATTGCATGATTATGACATCGTAATCGAGCAATCGCTCCGTGATCATTCACAAATCATGCACTTTTATGTCGGAAACGACCAGCGATCCACTGTGAAACAACTGCACGATTACAATGTCATAATTGTGCAGTTGATTTTTGGTCTGCAAGTGGATGTGTGTGTCACTTATGTCAACATTACCTCTCCCCCCCATGCCCACACACTGTACCGCGAGTCACCACACACACCCCTGTCCTTTAAGCACCCCAGTCAGCATTACACAGCATGCCCGTGCAGTTGCCATGACAACCGCCACCCTCACCTACAGGAGCCATCGCATCACAGACAGCTGAGTAACCACAGCCCCTAATTACAGTAATCACAGACATCTGCGTAACCATGGCCCCTAATTACAGCAATCACAGACAGCTGTGTAACCACAGCCCCTAATTACAGTAATCACAGACATCTGCGTAACCATGGCCCCTAATTACAGCAATCACAGACAGCTGTGTAACCACAGCCCCTAATTACAGCAATCACAGACAGCTGTATAAACATGGCCCCTCCCACATGTCACAGCCTATCAAAAGATCCGCAGCACACATCACCAGAGGCAGCCCAATCCCCCAATGCCTCACCACACAGCGAGTTCAGCAACCTATCCCCACACAGACCCACACCCCACCTCCCTATCTACCATTGGCTGCCCACATCACATGACCACCACCAGGCACAGGATTTAAACCCCATAACTGCAACACCATTCTCCTTACCTCCTTGAAGAAGGCAGAACCCCTGCCGAAACTCGTTGGGGACCCCATACGCCCACATTCCAGACCCACGGCCTACTCCCACCGAAGCTCCTCATCCCCACGGGGACCTCCGGTTGGCCTCAGCCATGTCATTTGCATCACCCCCGCACTTGCTGCTACAAGTGCCTCCACCCTAACAATACAGACCACAGATCGTCACACATCAAACCTGTCCCGGGCAGTCCATCTACCTGCCAGAAGGGTGACCCACACTGCACCCCCGGCTCTCACAGGGGGACCCACCCCCCATCCCAGTGACCCGGCACCAGTGGCAGCTCCCACAAGCAACTCAGCCCCACTGCTGCATTCACAACCACCAGCACCACGCGGTCGCTGACCGCTGCAAAATAGAAGATCCTCTTGAACAACAGCTACTCATCTTTACCACAGCAGCAGCTTCAATCAGTCAACAAGGAACTGCAGCAACGCAACACCCCTATGGCCTACCGACCTCAGACCTTACCTACCGGTAGGTACAAGACTTCGAGACTTTTTATTCTTACGCAGGATGCTGCCAGGTGTACCACACCCAACCCCCACACCATACCCCTCTCGCTCTACCCCCCTCACCCACCAAGACTCCCAAGACTGTTGACCATAGTGTCCAGCAGGGGTAATGTGCCGGTCTATTGAACCGCATGGAAAGGTTCGACCCACCTCCCCAGTCTCTCCCCCCAACCTCTCTCACCCACCACCACACCCACCTTGTTGCCCGGGACTATATAGGAGAAGCACTGTGACTACTCCAATAAAACCATTTACTCCCACCTTGTGTCTGCCTCTGTCATTCCATTGGTCCACCCCTCCCCACTCATTCACACCACACACACTAGCAACCACATACAAAGTCCAACAGTCCCCCATCATCATTGCACCCACAGGGTGAGCGCACCTTCCGTACCCCACCGTCTCTATCCAATTTTACACAGGACCCGGTACGCCTGTGATCAGGAAGTGCAGCACCCCACTCACTCATATAGCACACCTTTCAGCCCACTAACATATCACATCTGCCCACACAGCAGAGCGCAGTCCTACAAAACCATCACCATATCGACTCAAGTATCCAGGACTGCCGCACTCTGTCCCTGAGCAGCCGATTCACACACAAGATCACCAGAACCCGACCCCTGCCCAACACAAACAACATACTGACACATGGGCATCTTTGACATCCGAGATACTAGATTAGATAGGGCCAACCACCTCCTCCGTGACCTAGAACAAAGTGTCAAACTACATAACAGTAACTCATTCTGCCACACATATCTCAAACTAGAAAAGTTGATCACCAGAGAATCCAAAATCTGGTGGGACACCCACATACTACAATGATACTCTGACAACGACATCATCCCAAAAGGCCTCACGGTACAAAAAACACCATCCCACAGCAAAGACAATAAACACTTCATGACACAATGGAATCACATTCTACATAACTGCTCCAAACAACTTATCCACCTCATCATCACCAACCACACAGAAGACTTATCCCAACTTGACACACAACTCCAAACCCTAGACAAAGATCTTGATCCATACAAAAGCAAGGAGTAAGCAATCATAGACAAAAAGAAAAACAAAATCCTACGGGATAAATTTGGTAACACCCAGCATAGCAAACCACACCACCAACGCACCACCAAAAGTCACGAGACACCCCCACACGCACATAAACCCCAGATAAACAAAAACGCGCCAACAACCCGCCAGCACACATCCGCACCTGACACCACAAACACACCAATCTACACCAAACTAGCACTGACATATCAACAATACATGTCCAAGATCCACAAAACCCAAGACCTTATCCACCACAGAGCCACCCCCTGACAAGTACAAACACACGTCACTCAGACCACCTTCCACCTTCTTCCCCAGCCATCTATAAGGACATCTCATACACACCTTTGAACACTAACAGAGGACATGAACAAACTCGACACCCGGACCAAATAGCACCCCAATTTAACAAATGGTGAACGCAACGCACTCCAAGAACTCAGAAACGACAATAACTTAATTATCAAACTGGCAGACAAGGGAGGAGGGATAGTACTCCTTGACAAGACAGACTACATTGCAGAATCCATACGTATACTACAAGACAAAAACACATACGCAATCCTCAACACAGACCCCACACAGAAATTCAATAAGGAACTCAAATGCATACTACTGAACGGACTAGACATAGGTATCCTGAACAAACGTGAATACAGTTTCATATACAACACAAAACCCGTCATCCCAGTCTTCTACTACCTCCCGAAAATACACAAAGACATTACCAACCCACCAGGCAGACCAATCATCTCCGGCATCAACTCCATTAAGGATACTGAATTTAAACCTCTATGCGCTCCTACCTATACCTTCTAAAAGCCTGCCTATAACTTCTAATATTGACACTATTTGCGTACGCAGTCATACAGTAAAAATAAAGACTTTAGACCTTGAACATGTGTTTCCAAAGCACAAAGTATTATTTAAGTAAAGTACAGTCAGTTACACGCTGTGATCTAAGTACAATTTAGCGCAAAGAATTATACAGACCCAAGATACAGTTATACATACGCACGCGCTCTGGACCAGATACCGGCATCAGCACGAAACCTCCGTCAATCAGCAATCAGCAAGAAGACTCCAGACTGGGGTCACAACACACACATTTATACCCTTACAGAAACAGACAACACAATAGAGAGGTTTGTTGCTGATCCCGTTGGTTCCCCATCACGGTGCGTTTGTTACAGGGCATTTAACAGGTTGATTCAAATGGACACAGAACAGCCTCTAACAGCTTGTTGCCTCCATTTCCTGTTGGTTTCACAATGTACATTTTGGTGTACACAATGTACATACGGTCCATAAGTTGAGAATGCATGTTGCGATCTTCACACCGATGATACGGAAAGCTGTTGAGAAAGTGCAGATCAGTATAATACCAAACACGGCTTACTTATCACATATTAAACCTTAGATACCAAAATAGCCTTTATTTCACAGCATTTGTAATAAATGAATAAAACTTGGATCTTATACTTTAAAGCTATGGAACCTTTTATGTGAGTGTGCTCTATGTAAGTATTAGGGGTTTGGGAAAAGACGCTAGTTAACTTTGGGGCAGATGCGTGTGCACTAAGCTAATACACAGCGTTTCCATACTGGGCCTTATGGATTCGCTAATATGCGACATGTTAACAGCGCAACTGTGTGTATTAATGTGTGTATGTGGTATGGTAAAAGATGCGATTGCCTAATGCTAACAATAGCATCGCCATATGTACTTAAGCGTGAGTTTAGCTAAAATGGGGCTGAGCGGCCATTCGCAAAATGGCGTCTTGCAGATCTCATTTCCAAAATGGTGTCTTGCGGCCATTCACAAGATGGTGTCGTTTCAATCTTATTTTAAGCTGATCTTGTCTCAGCCAATTATCCAGCTTTGACACCATATCAAGCAATCTGTCACAATACATCAACCACTACCTCCAACCATACATTAGATGCCAATGCTCACATCTCCAAGACACCACACATGCCATCAAACTCCTCAACAACATCACATGGAGTGATGACCACTGCCTGGTAACTAGCGACGTCACTTCACTATACACTATACACCATCATCGACCACAGACAAGGACTCAACAGCATCAAACAACACCTCAATCAAGACGACACACTGGACAAAGACCAATTGACTTTCCTCAAAAACATCCTCAAATACATCCTCACACACAACTATTTCTGGTTCAATGGGGACTTCTCCCTGCAGAGGACTGGCACTGCAATGGGGACCAAGTTCAAGCCCAGTTATGCCAACTTGTTCATGAGTAGCTTGGAGGACTCCCACATATGGACGGGGCATGACTGGGCCGAGAACTTGGTCCTCTGGACAAGATATATTGATGACGTCCTCTGCATTTGGAAAGGTCCCCTTGACACACTGCTCGACTTCATCAAATACATCAATAACAATGATAGAAATCTCCTTTTCACCACACAATACAGCCAAACCTCAATAAACTTCCTCGACCTGGAAATTTTCATTGACAACCAACAGATACACACCAGAACCTATCAGAAACCCGCAGATGTCAATAGCTACATTCTATCTACCAGTGGTCATCAAGCCACATCGCTCGACAACATTCCAACAGGACAATTCAAATGGAGCAGACGCAACTGCATGAGACTCACGGATTACAAGGAACAAGCCAACACCCTTAAACAGCAATTCATTGACAAAGCGTACAAACCAGACAAGTTAGAACTCACCCTCACCCAGATAGGAAAAGACAAAAAGACAACCACTACTAGACTACAAACCACGAACACTAGACACACACAACAGCATCTCTTTCATCATGCAATACAACACCCACGCAAACAGCATCAAACACATCTTCAACAAACACTGGCACCTGCTACTACAGGACGAACAACTCGCAGACATCCTTCCCACCAGACCAAAAGTCATCTACAAAAAAGCACCCAACATACACAGAAAACTGGTTCAGAACCACATCCCACCCCCGCAACAAACACAGAGCACCATTGACAAAACCAAACTCACAGCGGGTTTCTTCCATTGCGGAACCTGCACAAACTGCACAACCCTAAAATACCGCAGCACCACCCCCACCACATCATTCACCTCCTCACAAACAGGAGAGACCTACAAAATAAAGGAACACATCACATGCAACACTCCCAATGTCATTTATCTGATACAATGCCCTTGTAACCAACAGTACATAGGAAGAACCACAAGACTACTCAAAACAAGGATAGCGGAACACCTCAGAAACATCACCAAAAAATCAGACACCCATAGCATACCCATACACTTCCAAGAACACAACCAAAGCAACACCCTAGGCATCCGTTGCACAGGCATCAAACACGTCACAAAACACTGGAGAGGTGGCGACCACATCAAAATCCTCAACAAAGAGGAACTCTGGTGGATCTTTACACTAAGGACTCAATATCGACAATGAGGTCAAATCAGTTATCAGAAAATAGACCCACCCCATGTTACCAACATGCAGAGGAAAACTACCTACCCCTGCCGTGCCACAAACCCCACATCCCTGCCCACGAGGCACACACAGTACTCACCCCACCACACAAACAGGAGCACCAACCCACTACTTAGGCTGCCCACCCCCCACAACCCCCCCCACCATTACATACCAGGCCCCACCACGGCATGCACCCTGCCTAAACACCAACACCACACCAGTACCCCCACCCCACTGTACTTAACACCCCCACATCCACACCACAATCCTGTGTACAGCCTAGGTACATGTCCCATCCTCTGCAACCTACAACTCATCCTCCCAGCCTACCTAGGTCCCGTTACATACCGCCTCCCCCTAGGAACCCCCCGACAACGACATCCACATATTAGCCCCCCTCACCCCACCAAGAAACCCCCCCACACAGACTTTGTATCCCACCACCTACATCAGCCCGCTTGTATATTAATATCACTTAATGGTCTACATCAAACCAGCCAACAGCCCAGAAGCCCACACCACAATAACCCCCCCTTTGTCACTGAGAGTGAGGGACACACACAACATGTGGCCCCACCACACAGCGACATCCCCCACACAACACACCACGTATCCATCGCCCCATACCCCAACCATTTCCATGGACTTATGACATCAGCACTACTCACCACTACACCCACCCAGAAAGCGACGGCTTGCCTGTCGCTATCCGGGTCTTGCGCATGCGCATGATGGAGCAGCCTCTGTCGTGCGCATGCGCACTTACCCAACATCGACCCGCTTGCGAGCGCTCGTGAGCGGGTCAGAATCAGGCCCTCAGTCCTCAGGATCCCAAACAGTGCATGTTTTACAGGTCTCCTTACAGAATCACAAGTGACCTAATTATCTCCACCTGTGGCTCTTTTAAAATGTGTCAGTGAGTAATGAACATGCCAGTGCACCTTCTGGGTAACCTGGAAAACGTGACCTGTGTGGGGTCCTGAGGACCGAGTTTGAGAACCACTGCCCTAGATATACATTTATAGATATATATTTATGTTCTTTTCTGGAGCTTGGTGCATATGATGAATGCGGTCAGACCCCTGGAAACAGCATTTTCGGAAGTTTGACAGCATTTTGGTGTTGATGCAACCTGCCCCAGTTGAGGATATATGCAAAGAGCATTGCTTCGCAGAATAGGACACCACCAAACAGCAGCGTATTTCCATATAACAAAGACTAGACACGTAAAATAAAGAAAACGTTCTAAGTTCTGATGTACCTAGTTCTGTCTGCTATATTCGTAGACAGATAGAATTAAAAATGAACATTAGGGATACAGTGCAAGCACACCAACTGCAACCAAACGTGAGTACTTCCAGATGAAAGGACGACATAAGACTAGAAAGAACAACTACATAGAAGTGTTGGGAGTGATATCTCTCGCCACATCATAGATTTCTAATGGGGATTTCTGATTCCAGGGCCTGCCCTAAATGTAACAGTCCAGATGCCACATTTCTGCATTGTATGTGGGAATTGCTCTCTTATCACCTATTTCTGGAAACAGGTCAGGTGGTTTGCAATAACTTACCTTCTTGGCCATTTACCTCTGACAGCAGAATGGGCGGTTTTGGGGTTTGTACCGTCTACAACCCAAATGTTGCAAGAAAGTAAAAAAATGATGCTTATAATTTCTGCTGTTGCTCGTATATGCAGTCTACACCAATGGATTCATGAGGAACCCCCTTCTATACATTTATTTTAAGCTAAAATATTTAATGTATTTCATATGGATTGGTTGGAAGCTTCATTACATAAAGAGGAACATACAGAATTTTTTTCCCAAACTTGGGAGGGGTTCATGGACTCTTTATCAAGGGACTTAAAAAATCAACTGCATAAATGTTTCCATTCCACTCAATGGTATGAGACTATATTATTGGTTGATGCTCCAATTAATTTGCCAATGACCACTTACCATGGTCTGATCTGATTGATGTGCCGGCCACGCCTGTCCGGTTTGCTATTTTGTAATTTTGTTGATATACCAAATGTTGTTTTTTCCACTTATGTTACATTAGACATTGTATGATCTCCATGCTGCCTTTGTTTGTTTTTTCCTGAATAATAAAAATAAGTTTGAAAAAAAAAGTGTTGGGAGTGGGAGTAGGGAGCCACCTAGAAAACAAAAAGTAGGGAAATTAGATGGGGTTAGGGGTAGGGGGGACACACTCTATAAAAGCATAGTGATAAATTTGGTAATAGAGTTAAAGAGGTTGGGTACGGGATGCCGGAGCTCGGGATCCCGGCGGTCAGAATCCCGATGCCGACATCCCGACAGGGTTAGGATACCTGTCGGTCGGTATCCTAGCCCTCCTCCGAACCCTACCCTAACCCTCCCTCCCCAGGGCCTGAACCTAACCTCCCCCCATAGTGCCTAATCCTAAACTCCCCGCACCCTAATTCTAACCCTTCCCCCTAGTGCCTAACCCTAACGCTAACCCTCCTCCTAACCCCTCTCCTAATCCCTTTGGGAATCCGGCGGTTGGGATGCGGGACCTGGGATTCTGACAAGGAATCCCCACGGTCAGGATTATGACCGCATCCTGGGTTAACGACAGAGACAAAGTTAGGAGGGAATTTGTTTTGACAGGCAAAGCTTGTTCAGGTTTCCACAAGGTGAGAGGCAGCATCATAATATAACCTCACAGAGTTACAGCAGCAACACTTAGACTGTAGCAGTGTTAAGACTCATTTGCAAGCAGGATACCCCAACCATATGCTGCAGTAATATTAGGCAGCACTAGGTGGCAGTGCTGTCATGTTGAGGGAAGCAATGTTATAAGCTATGTTGAGGTTCAACACAGTAAAGGTAATTTATGTAAAACCACAATTGTTGATGAATAAAAGAGAAAGTGAGGCAGAGGCCAGGGACGTGGAAATTCTGTGCCCATTCTATGATGATGTCACAAAATGGGTAAAGCAGGCAAATAGGCAATACCAATAAGCTACAGGCACTATAGGGGGAATTCAATTAGGTAAGAGTTTGGTCCCGCGAGGCAAATTCACAGGAAATTCGGATTACGAATTACATTTGCAATTCAATTCCAAATTCGCATTTCTTTTTCACAGTAAATTAACCTGTTGTGGTTTGCTTCCCCCTGAGCAAGTGAAAAGGTAGGGAAAATCTTTATTTTAAAGGTAAAAATGTTGGGACTTGCTTCAGAACCTCTCGGGCACCCCGTAATGACTAATTAGGCATTTAGAAATTGGGCCAATAATTACATGTAAGTTTTTCTGAATTAAAAAAATGGCCTCAAATTACACCAAAATAAGCTTTTTAGCTAAATAATGCACCCCAAATTTAATGAAAGTATTTATTTCAACAAAAAATAAATTGCTTTTAAGCATTTTTTTTAATTTTTAAAGTCACCTCAAATTACCCCAAAAGCATCTTTTTTTTTAATGTTCCATTTAATTAAATATTCTAAAGCTTTTTACATTATTTTACTTTAAAAAAAAAGAAAATGCACAAATCAGCCATTTGACACCTTTTAAAAGCGTACAGTAATTCCTTATGGCTCTAGATGATTCTGCTAATGAAGTTTTCACTTTTTTGAGGTCCAGGAAGGTCTCCCCACTTTTTCATGCTATTTTCCCAGTTCGCTTTTTTTGGATAAAATTTGCACACTCACTACGAGCAGTGCGAATTGGCATATCTAATTGAAGTGTGCGAATTATAAGGTGAAGTGTGCAAGTTCATTGCCTTTTGCAAACTCGCACCTATAGTAACTGAATTTCCCCCTATGTAAGTAGGTAGAGTGATGTCTGGTCTGGCATTTTGCATTAGGGCAGGGGTGGCTCAAGGCACAGGCTGACAGGGCCGTCGCCCGGAATGCCATAGCCATGAGGGCGCAGTTCTGCACCCCCAGCTGCTGACTGAACCTCTGGGCTGGGCTCATATTCTGGCTCATATTCAGGCTCAGACTCAGCCCAGCATTCCCCCGGACATTCCACCCTCTCTGCCGCTAGTGTGTGTGAGGCTATTATTATTATTATTATCCTTTATTTATATGGCGCCACAAATGTTCTGCAGCGCCTTACATAGTACATAAAACTAATAAGTGAACAAAAAAAAAAGAAAAAGGTAAAGCTGGCCACAAACATAGCGATGTGCTCACAATCAGCCGATGTGTACGATTTGTGTATGATTTCCTTTGAAGCTCTCCCCGGAAGCTCTGCACACGATCTCCACATGATCTGCTCACGATTTGGTGTCCAATCTTCATACGATCTATCCTGCATCCAGACTGTCACAGTGCATCGGGTCCTAGATTGTCAGATCTGCACGGCAGATCGGACGATGCAATGTGCGACCAGCGGGGACGCGCATCGCATCGTGATCGTAAGTGGGGACTCACGATTTACTCAGGATTTGGCCATATTTTACACGATCTGTCATTCCAATGTGTCGGAATCGGCCATATCACGTAAAATATCGCTATGTGTGTGGCCAGCATTACTTACAATACATTACAGTGTTATATACATTGCTGCAATAGTGATTAAACACTCACAATAAGCAGCAAGGAGTTAGCAGTCACGTATTAGGTGCCCTTATGAGGAGTAAGGAGTAGCAGAAAGTGTAAGGAGAAGCACATGATGGAAGAGATCCCTGCTCATGAGAGCTTACATTCTAAAGTGGAGGTGCAGACAGACAGGTGTGACAGGGGGAAGATAAGGAGGAGAGAGTATTATGTGGGCTAGGATGAGAGCTTGAAGGCCTTGATGAAGTAGTGGGTCTTGAGAGCCTGCTTGAAGATATGCAGTGAGGAGAGTCTGATAGGGAGAGGGAGAGAGTTCCAAAGGTAGGCTATGGGGGAAGTGTGTGTGTGTGTGTGTGTGGCTATAGGGTCAACAGGTGGGTGTGTGAGGTTATGGGGGCAGTGTGTGTTTGTGTATGTGGCTATAGGGACAACATGTGGGTGTGAGAGGCTATAAGGGCAGTATGTGTGTGTGTAAGGCTATGGGGCATTGTAAGTCTGAGGCTTTATGGGCAGTGTGTCTGTGAGGCTATGGGTGCAGTGTCTGTGAGGAGGCATGTCAAAGCAAATTTTTTCCCTGGTCTAGAACTGGCCCTGTATTAGGGAACACCATCAAAAGGTTAACAGCCAATGGTCAATTTTTTTTTACAATAGGGAGACCACAGCCAACATTGGGCCTCTGTGGCCGATGTTCACCATTTGTGAACATCAATCAATAGTAACACTATTGAGCATTGATGTCAGACCATTGATAGTTACTAACCATTGATGTTTGATGGCCACCCCTACTTTAAATAATACAGCAGTGTCCACCTGTTGTAGAGGTGGACCAAAATAAATGTGTGAAGAGGGCTTGTAAACCCAAATCACACACCAGCAGGAATTTTGGCATTCTTGAAATTCAATTTTTCAGAAAAATTTGAGTGTCTGCGGCTTAAATTCTATATGCTGCAATGAGCAATTCAGAGGACCCGGGGATAACTGACCACACCCCCTGTAGAGGCTAGCAACACCCTTTGTGGAGGCTGGCCACACCTCTATAAGCATGGGCTACTACTGCATTCTTCTGGTGGGCCCTTTATGTCCCAGTACGACACTGCCCAAAGAAAACTATAGGGACAGCTGTTGCGTGGGCTGGCGGACAGAACGTAGGAGATATCTCCTGCATTCTATATTGGTACATGCCAGCAACACTGATATCACAGCTACATTACCCAGCAGGACTACTCACTGGGCTCGATTAAATTCAATGCAAATTGAAAAGCATCGGGAATGAACTCCTGGATCTATTTAATTGCCCATTCTCCCGCCCCTCGCGTCTTAAGTAGGGTGCTTAGTCGTGAGAATGGGCATTCTCCAACTAAACTTCCTGGCGCGATACTGTTTCCGACGAGCTAAGGGCAGAAAATAACATCATGCCTGTACTTTTGTCGGATTTCTGCTCGCATCCCAGGAGGATGCAAGAAGAAATCCTTAGTCGGGCTTAGCAGTGCACTGAATTGAATAGCTCCGGGAGCTCATTCCCGGCGCTATTCAATTCATGTTGAATTGAATCGAGGCCACTGACATCACAGCTACATTACCCAGCAGGGCTACTCACTGACATCACAGCTACATTACACAGCAGGACTACTCACTGACATCACAGCTACATTACACAGCAGGGCTACTCACTGACATCACACCTACATTACACAGCAGGACTACTCACTGATATCACACCTACATTACACAGCAGGGCTACTCACTGACATCACAGCTACATTACATGGCAACTCACTGACATCACAGCTACAGGGCTACTCACTGACATCTCACCTACATTAAACAGCAGGGCTACTCACTGACATCACAGCTACATTACATGGCTAATCACTGACATCACAGCTACATTACACAGCAGGGCTACTCACTGACATCATACCTACATTACACAGCAGAACTACTCATTGGCATCACACCTACATTACACAGCAGGGATACTCACTGACATCACACCTACATTACACAGCAGGGCTACTCTCTGACATCACAGCTACATTACATGGCTACTCACTGACATCACAGCTACATTACCCAGCAGGGCTACTCACTTTCATCACACCTTCATTACACAGCAGGGCCACTCACTGACATCACAGCTACATTACACAGCAGGGCTACTCACTGGCATCACACCTACATTACACAGCAGGGCTACTCACTGACATCACAGCTACATTACATGGCTACTCACTAACATCACAGCTATGTTACACAGCAGGGCTACACACTGACATCACAGCTACATTACACAGCAGGGCTACTCACTGACATCACAGCTACATTTCATGACTACTCACTGACATCACAGCTATATTACACAGCAGGCCTACTCACTGACATCACACCTACATTACACAGCAGGGCTACTCACTGACATCACAGCTACATTACACAGGAGGGCTACTCACTGACATCACACCTACATTACACAGCAGGGCTACTCACTGACATCACAACTACATTACATGGCTACTCACTGACATCACAGCTACATTACACAGCAGGGATACTCACTTACATCACAGCTACATTACACAACAGGGCTACTCACTGACATCATACCTACATTACACAGCAGGGCTACTCATTGACATCATACCTACATTACACAGCAGGACTATTCACTGACATCACACCTACATTACACAGCAGGGCTACTCACTGACATCACAGCTACATTACATGGCTACTCACTGACATAACACCTACATTACACAGCAGGGCTACTCACTGACATCACAGCTACATTACACAGCAGGGCTACTCACTGACATCACAGCTACATTACACAGCAGGGCTACTCACTGATATCCCACCTACATTACACAGCAGGGCTACTCACTGACATCATACCTACATTACACAGCAGGACTACTCACTGACATCACACCTACATTACACAGCAGGGCTACTCACTGACATCACAGCTACATTACATGGCAACTCATTGACATCACAGCTACATTACACAGCAGGGCTGCTCACTGACATCACACCTACATTACACAGCAGGGCTACTCACTGACATCACACCTACATTACACAGCAGGACTACTCACTGACATCACACCTATATTACACAGCGGGGCTACTCACTGACATCACAGCTACAATACACAGCAGGGCTACTCATTGACATCACAGCTACATTACACAGCAGGGCTACGCACTGACATCACAGCTACATTACACAGCAGAGCTACTCACTGACATCACACCTACATTACACAGCAGGACTACTCACTGACATCACACCTATATTACACAGCGGGGCTACTCACTGACATCACAGCTACAATACACAGCAGGGCTACTCATTGACATCACAGCTACATTACACAGCAGGGCAACTCACTGACATCACAGCTACATTACACAGCAGGGCTACTCACTGACATCACACCTACATTACACAGCAGGGCTACTCACTGACATCACAGCTACATTACACAGCAGGCCTACTCACTGACATCATACCTACATTACACAGCAGGACTACTCACTGACATCACACCTACATTACACAGCAGGGCTACTCATTGAGATCACAGCTACATTACATGGCTACTCACTGACATCACAGCTACATTACACAGCAGGGCTACTCACTGACATCACACCTACATTACACAGCAGGGCTACTCACTGACATCACACCTACATTACACAGCAGGACTACTCACTGACATCACACCTACATTACACAGCAGGGCGACTCACTGACATCACAGCTACATTACATGGCTACTCACTGACATCACAGCTACATTACACAGCAGGGCTACTCACTGACATCTCACCTACATTACACAGCAGGGCTACTCACTGACATCACAGCTACATTACACAGCAGAACTACTCACTGGCATCACACCTACATTACACAGCAGGGATACTCACTGACATCACACCTACATTACACAGCAGGGCTACTCACTGACATCACAGCTACATTACATGGCTACTCACTGACATCATAGCTACATTACCCAGCAGGGCAACTCACTGGCATCACACCTTCATTACACAGCAGGGCCACTCACTGACATCACAGCTACATTACACAGCAGGGCTACTCACTGACATCACAGCTACATTACATGGCTACTCACTAACATCACAGCTATATTACACAGGAGGGTTACACACTGACATCACAGCTACATTACACAGCAGGGCCACTCACTGACATCACAGCTACATTTCATGGCTACTCACTGACATCACAGCTATATTACACAGCAGGCCTACTCACTGACATCACACCTACATTACACAGCAGGGCTACTCACTGACATCACAGCTACATTACACAGGAGGGCTACTCACTGACATCACACCCACATTACACAGCAGGGCTACTCACTGACATCACAACTACATTACATGGGTACCCACTGACATCACAGCTACATTACACAGCAGGGCTACTCACTGACATCACACCTACATTACACAGCAGGGATACTCACTTACATCACAGCTACATTACACAACAGGGCTTCTCACTGACATCATACCTACATTACACAGGAGGGCTACTCATTGACATCATACCTACATTACACAGCAGGACTACTCACTGATATCACACCTACGTTACACTGCAGGGCTACTCACTGACATCACAGCTACATTACATGGCTACTCACTGACATAACACCTACATTACACAGCAGGGCTACTCATTGACATCACAGCTACATTACACAGCAGGGCTACTCACTCACATCACAGCTACATTACACAGCAGGGCTACTCACTGACATCACAGCTACATTACACATCAGGGCTACTCACTGACATCCCACCTACATTACACAGCAGGGCTACTCACTGACATCATACCTACATTACACAGCAGGACTACTCACTGACATCACACCTACATTACACAGCAGGGCTACTCACTGACATCACAGCTACATTACATGGCAACTCACTGACATCACAGCTACATTACACAGCAGGGCTGCTCACTGACATCACACCTACATTACACAGCAAGGCTACTCACTGACATCACACCTACATTACACAGAAGGACTACTCACTGACATCACACCTATATTACACAGCGGGGCTACTCATTGACATCACAGCTACATTACATGGCTACTCACTGACATCACAGCTACATTACACAGCAGAACTACTCACTGACATCACACCTATATTACACAGAAGGGCTACTCACTGACATCACACCTACATTACACAGCAGGGCTACTCACTGACATCACAGCTACATTACATGGCTTCTCACTGACATCACAGTTACATTACACAGCAGGGCTACTCACTGACATCACAGCTACATTACACAGCAGAACTACTCACTGGCATCACACCTACGTTACCCAGCAGGGCTACTCACTGACATCACAGCTACATTACACAGCAGGGCTACTCACTGACATCACAACTTCATTACACAGCAGGACTACTCACTGACATCACACCTACATTACACACCAGGGCTACTCACTGACATCACAGCTACATTACATGGCTACTCACTGACATCACAGCTACATTACACAGCAGGGCTACTCACTGACATCATACCTACATTACACAGCAGGACTACTCACTGACATCACACCTACATTACACAGCAGGGCTACTCACTGACATCACAGCTACGTTACACAGCAGGGCTACTCACTGACATCACACCTACATTACACAGCAGGACTACTCACTGACATCACACCTACATTACACAGCAGGGCTACTTACTGACATCACACCTACATTACACAGCAGGGCTACTCACTGACATCACACCTACATTACACAGCAGGGCTACTCACTGACACCTCACCTACATTACACAGCAGGGCTACTCACTGACATCACAGCTACATTACACAGCAGAACTACTCACTGACATCACACCTACATTACACAGCAGGGCTACTTACTGACATTACACCTACATTACACCGCAGAACTACTCACTGGCATCACAGCTACATTACACAGCAGAACTACTCACTGGCATCACACCTACATTACCCAGCAGGGCTACTCACTGACATCACAGCTACATTACACAGCAGAACTACTCACTGACATAACACCTACATTACACAGCAGGGCTACTCACTGACATGATACCTACATTACACAGTAGGGCTACTCACTGACCTCACACCTACATTACACAGCAGAACTACTCACTGGCATCACAGCAACATTACACAGCAGAACTACTCACTGACATCACACCTATATTACACAGAAGGGCTACTCACTGACATCACACCTACATTACACAGCAGGGCTACTCACTGACATCACAGCTACATTACATGGCTTCTCACTGACATCACAGTTACATTACAAAGCAGGGCTACTCACTGACATCACAGCTACATTACACAGCAGAACTACTCACTGGCATCACACCTACGTTACCCAGCAGGGCTACTCACTGACATCACAGCTACATTACACAGCAGGGCTACTCACTGACATCACAACTTCATTACACAGCAGGACTACTCACTGACATCACACCTACATTACACACCAGGGCTACTCACTGACATCACAGCTACATTAAATGGCTACTCACTGACATCACAGCTACATTACACAGCAGGGCTACTCACTGACATCATAACTACATTACACAGCAGGACTACTCACTGACATCACACCTACATTACACAGCAGGGCTACTCACTGACATCACAGCTACGTTACACAGCAGGGCTACTCACTGACATCACACCTACATTACACAGCAGGACTACTCACTGACATCACACCTACATTACACAGCAGGGCTACTTACTGACATCACACCTACATTACACAGCAGGGCTACTCACTGACATCACACCTACATTACACAGCAGGGCTACTCACTGACACCTCACCTACATTACACAGCAGGGCTACTCACTGACATCACAGCTACATTACACAGCAGAACTACTCACTGACATCACACCTACATTACACAGCAGGGCTACTTACTGACATTACACCTACATTACACCACAGAACTACTCACTGGCATCACAGCTACATTACACAGCAGAACTACTCACTGGCATCACACCTACATTACCCAGCAGGGCTACTCACTGACATCACAGCTACATTACACAGCAGAACTACTCACTGACATAACACCTACATTACACAGCAGGGCTACTCACTGACATGATACCTACATTACACAGTAGGGCTACTCACTGACCTCACACCTACATTACACAGCAGAACTACTCACTGGCATCACAGCAACATTACACAGCAGAACTACTCACTGGCATCACACCTACATTACACAGCAGGGCTACTCACTGACATCACAGCTACATTACACAGCAGGGCTACTCACTGACATCACAGCTACATTACACAGCAGGGCTACTGACTTACATCACAGCTACATTACATGGCTACACACTGACATCACAGCTACATTACACAGCAGGGCTACTCACTGTCATCACAGCAACATTACACAGCAGGGCTACACACTGACATCACACCTACATTACATGGCTACTCACTGACATAACACCTACATTACATGGCTACACACTGACATCACACTACATTACGTGTCTACTCACTGACATCACAGCTACATTACATGGCTACTCACTGACATCACAGCTACATTACACAGCAGAACTACTCACTGACATCACACCTATATTACACAGAAGGGCTACTCACTGACATCACACCTACATTAAACAGCAGGGCTACTCACTGACATCACAGCTACATTACATGGCTACTCACTGACATCACAGTTACATTACACAGCAGGGCTACTCACTGACATCACACCTACATTACACAGCAGGGCTACTCACTGATATCACAGTTACATTACACAGCAGAGCTACTCACTGACATCACATCTAGATTACACAGCAGGGCAACTCAGTGACATCACACCTACATTACACAGCAGGGCTACTCACTGACATCACAGCTACATTACATGGCTACTCACTGACATCACAGCTACATTATACAGCAGGGCTACTCACTGACATCATACCTACATTTCACAGCAGGACTACTCACTGACATCACACCTACATTACACAGCAGGGCTACTCACTGACATCACAGCTACATTACATGGCTACTCACTGACATCACAGCTACATTAGACAGCAGGGCTAATCACTGACATTACACCTACATTACACAGGAGGGCTACTCACTGACATCACACCTACATTACACAGCAGGGCTACTCACTGACATCACAGCTACATGACATGGCTACTCACTGACATCACAGTTACATTACACAGCATGGCTACTCACTGACATCACAGTTACATTACACAGCAGGGCTACTCACTGACATCACAACTACATTACACCGCAGAACTACTCACTGGCATCACAGCTACATTACACAGCAGAACTACTCACTGGCATCACACCTACATTACCCAGCAGTGCTACTCACTGACATCACAGCTACATTACACAGCAGGGCTACTCACTGACATCACACCTACATTACACAGCAGGGCTACTCACTGACATCACACCTACATTACACAGCAGGGCTACTCACTGACATCACACCTACATTACACAGCAGGGCTAGTCACTGACATCACAGCTACATTACACATCAGGGCTACTCACTGACATCCCACCTACATTACACAGCAGGGCTACTCACTGACATCATACCTACATTACACAGCAGGACTACTCACTGACATCACACCTACATTACACAGCAGGGCTACTCACTGACATCACAGCTACATTACATGGCAACTCACTGACATCACAGCTACATTACACAGCAGGGCTGCTCACTGACATCACACCTACATTACACAGCAAGGCTACTCACTGACATCACACCTACATTACACAGAAGGACTACTCACTGACATCACACCTATATTACACAGCGGGGCTACTCATTGACATCACAGCTACATTACATGGCTACTCACTGACATCACAGCTACATTACACAGCAGAACTACTCACTGACATCACACCTATATTACACAGAAGGGCTACTCACTGACATCACACCTACATTACACAGCAGGGCTACTCACTGACATCACAGCTACATTACATGGCTTCTCACTGACATCACAGTTACATTACACAGCAGGGCTACTCACTGACATCACAGCTACATTACACAGCAGAACTACTCACTGGCATCACACCTACGTTACCCAGCAGGGCTACTCACTGACATCACAGCTACATTACACAGCAGGGCTACTCACTGACATCACAACTTCATTACACAGCAGGACTACTCACTGACATCACACCTACATTACACACCAGGGCTACTCACTGACATCACAGCTACATTACATGGCTACTCACTGACATCACAGCTACATTACACAGCAGGGCTACTCACTGACATCATACCTACATTACACAGCAGGACTACTCACTGACATCACACCTACATTACACAGCAGGGCTACTCACTGACATCACAGCTACGTTACACAGCAGGGCTACTCACTGACATCACACCTACATTACACAGCAGGACTACTCACTGACATCACACCTACATTACACAGCAGGGCTACTTACTGACATCACACCTACATTACACAGCAGGGCTACTCACTGACATCACACCTACATTACACAGCAGGGCTACTCACTGACACCTCACCTACATTACACAGCAGGGCTACTCACTGACATCACAGCTACATTACACAGCAGAACTACTCACTGACATCACACCTACATTACACAGCAGGGCTACTTACTGACATTACACCTACATTACACCGCAGAACTACTCACTGGCATCACAGCTACATTACACAGCAGAACTACTCACTGGCATCACACCTACATTACCCAGCAGGGCTACTCACTGACATCACAGCTACATTACACAGCAGAACTACTCACTGACATAACACCTACATTACACAGCAGGGCTACTCACTGACATGATACCTACATTACACAGTAGGGCTACTCACTGACCTCACACCTACATTACACAGCAGAACTACTCACTGGCATCACAGCAACATTACACAGCAGAACTACTCACTGGCATCACACCTACATTACACAGCAGGGCTACTCACTGACATCACAGCTACATTACACAGCAGGGCTACTCACTGACATCACAGCTACATTACACAGCAGGGCTACTGACTTACATCACAGCTACATTACATGGCTACACACTGACATCACAGCTACATTACACAGCAGGGCTACTCACTGTCATCACAGCAACATTACACAGCAGGGCTACACACTGACATCACACCTACATTACATGGCTACTCACTGACATAACACCTACATTACATGGCTACACACTGACATCACACTACATTACGTGTCTACTCACTGACATCACAGCTACATTACATGGCTACTCACTGACATCACAGCTACATTACACAGCAGAACTACTCACTGACATCACACCTATATTACACAGAAGGGCTACTCACTGACATCACACCTACATTAAACAGCAGGGCTACTCACTGACATCACAGCTACATTACATGGCTACTCACTGACATCACAGTTACATTACACAGCAGGGCTACTCACTGACATCACACCTACATTACACAGCAGGGCTACTCACTGATATCACAGTTACATTACACAGCAGAGCTACTCACTGACATCACATCTAGATTACACAGCAGGGCAACTCAGTGACATCACACCTACATTACACAGCAGGGCTACTCACTGACATCACAGCTACATTACATGGCTACTCACTGACATCACAGCTACATTATACAGCAGGGCTACTCACTGACATCATACCTACATTTCACAGCAGGACTACTCACTGACATCACACCTACATTACACAGCAGGGCTACTCACTGACATCACAGCTACATTACATGGCTACTCACTGACATCACAGCTACATTAGACAGCAGGGCTAATCACTGACATTACACCTACATTACACAGGAGGGCTACTCACTGACATCACACCTACATTACACAGCAGGGCTACTCACTGACATCACAGCTACATGACATGGCTACTCACTGACATCACAGTTACATTACACAGCATGGCTACTCACTGACATCACAGTTACATTACACAGCAGGGCTACTCACTGACATCACAACTACATTACACCGCAGAACTACTCACTGGCATCACAGCTACATTACACAGCAGAACTACTCACTGGCATCACACCTACATTACCCAGCAGTGCTACTCACTGACATCACAGCTACATTACACAGCAGGGCTACTCACTGACATCACACCTACATTACACAGCAGGGCTACTCACTGACATCACACCTACATTACACAGCAGGGCTACTCACTGACATTACACCTACATTACACAGCAGGGCTAGTCACTGACATCACACCTACATTACACAGCAGGGCTACTCACTGACATCACAGCTACATTACATGGCTACTCACTGACATCACAGCTACATTACACAGCAGGGCTACTCACTGACATCTCACCTACATTACACAGCAGGGCTACTCACTGACATCACAGCTACATTACACAGCAGAACTCCTCACTGACATCACACCTACATTACACAGCAGGGCTACTCACTGACATCACACCTACATTACACTGCAGAACTACTCACTGGCATCACAGCTACATTACACAGCAGAACTACTCACAGGCATCACACCTACATTACCCAGCAGGGCTACTCACTGACATCACAGCTATATTACACAGCAGAACTACTCACTGACATCACACCTACATTACACAGCAGGGCTACTCACTGACATCACAGCTACATTACACAGCAGGGCTACTCAATGACATCACACCTACATTACACAGCAGAACTACTCACTGGCATCAAAGCTACATTACACAGCAGAACTACTCACTGGCATCACACCTACATTACACAGCAGGGCTACTCACTGACATCACAGCTACATTACACAGCAGGGCTACTCACTGACATCACAGCTACATTACACAGCAGGGCTACTGACTGACATCACAGCTACATTACATGGCAACACACTGACATCACAGCTACATTACACAGCAGGGCTACTCACTGACATCACAGCAACATTACACAGCAGGGCTACACACTGACATCACACCTACATTACATGGCTACTCACTGACATCACACCTACATTACATGGCTACACACTGACATCACAGCTACATTATGTGTCTACTCACTGACATCACAGCTACATTACATGGCTACTCACTGACATCACAGCTACATTACACAGCAGGGCTACTCACTGACATCACAGCTACATTACACAGCAGGGCTACTCACTGATATCCCACCTACATTACACAGCAGGGCTACTCACTGACATCATACCTACATTACACAGCAGGACTACTCACTGACATCACACCTACATTACACAGCAGGGCTACTCACTGACATCACAGCTACATTACATGGCAACTCATTGACATCACAGCTACATTACACAGCAGGGCTGCTCACTGACATCACACCTACATTACACAGCAGGGCTACTCACTGACATCACACCTACATTACACAGCAGGACTACTCACTGACATCACACCTATATTACACAGCGGGGCTACTCACTGACATCACAGCTACAATACACAGCAGGGCTACTCATTGACATCACAGCTACATTACACAGCAGGGCTACGCACTGACATCACAGCTACATTACACAGCAGAGCTACTCACTGACATCACACCTACATTACACAGCAGGACTACTCACTGACATCACACCTATATTACACAGCGGGGCTACTCACTGACATCACAGCTACAATACACAGCAGGGCTACTCATTGACATCACAGCTACATTACACAGCAGGGCAACTCACTGACATCACAGCTACATTACACAGCAGGGCTACTCACTGACATCACACCTACATTACACAGCAGGGCTACTCACTGACATCACAGCTACATTACACAGCAGGCCTACTCACTGACATCATACCTACATTACACAGCAGGACTACTCACTGACATCACACCTACATTACACAGCAGGGCTACTCATTGAGATCACAGCTACATTACATGGCTACTCACTGACATCACAGCTACATTACACAGCAGGGCTACTCACTGACATCACACCTACATTACACAGCAGGGCTACTCACTGACATCACACCTACATTACACAGCAGGACTACTCACTGACATCACACCTACATTACACAGCAGGGCGACTCACTGACATCACAGCTACATTACATTGCTACTCACTGACATCACAGCTACATTACACAGCAGGGCTACTCACTGACATCTCACCTACATTACACAGCAGGGCTACTCACTGACATCACAGCTACATTACACAGCAGAACTACTCACTGGCATCACACCTACATTACACAGCAGGGATACTCACTGACATCACACCTACATTACACAGCAGGGCTACTCACTGACATCACAGCTACATTACATGGCTACTCACTGACATCACAGCTACATTACCCAGCAGGGCAACTCACTGGCATCACACCTTCATTACACAGCAGGGCCACTCACTGACATCACAGCTACATTACACAGCAGGGCTACTCACTGACATCACAGCTACATTACATGGCTACTCACTAACATCACAGCTATATTACACAGGAGGGTTACACACTGACATCACAGCTACATTACACAGCAGGGCCACTCACTGACATCACAGCTACATTTCATGGCTACTCACTGACATCACAGCTATATTACACAGCAGGCCTACTCACTGACATCACACCTACATTACACAGCAGGGCTACTCACTGACATCACAGCTACATTACACAGGAGGGCTACTCACTGACATCACACCCACATTACACAGCAGGGCTACTCACTGACATCACAACTACATTACATGGGTACCCACTGACATCACAGCTACATTACACAGCAGGGCTACTCACTGACATCACACCTACATTACACAGCAGGGATACTCACTTACATCACAGCTACATTACACAACAGGGCTTCTCACTGACATCATACCTACATTACACAGGAGGGCTACTCATTGACATCATACCTACATTACACAGCAGGACTACTCACTGACATCACACCTACGTTACACTGCAGGGCTACTCACTGACATCACAGCTACATTACATGGCTACTCACTGACATAACACCTACATTACACAGCAGGGCTACTCATTGACATCACAGCTACATTACACAGCAGGGCTACTCACTCACATCACAGCTACATTACACAGCAGGGCTACTCACTGACATCACAGCTACATTACACATCAGGGCTACTCACTGACATCCCACCTACATTACACAGCAGGGCTACTCACTGACATCATACCTACATTACACAGCAGGACTACTCACTGACATCACACCTACATTACACAGCAGGGCTACTCACTGACATCACAGCTACATTACATGGCAACTCACTGACATCACAGCTACATTACACAGCAGGGCTGCTCACTGACATCACACCTACATTACACAGCAAGGCTACTCACTGACATCACACCTACATTACACAGAAGGACTACTCACTGACATCACACCTATATTACACAGCGGGGCTACTCATTGACATCACAGCTACATTACATGGCTACTCACTGACATCACAGCTACATTACACAGCAGAACTACTCACTGACATCACACCTATATTACACAGAAGGGCTACTCACTGACATCACACCTACATTACACAGCAGGGCTACTCACTGACATCACAGCTACATTACATGGCTTCTCACTGACATCACAGTTACATTACACAGCAGGGCTACTCACTGACATCACAGCTACATTACACAGCAGAACTACTCACTGGCATCACACCTACGTTACCCAGCAGGGCTACTCACTGACATCACAGCTACATTACACAGCAGGGCTACTCACTGACATCACAACTTCATTACACAGCAGGACTACTCACTGACATCACACCTACATTACACACCAGGGCTACTCACTGACATCACAGCTACATTACATGGCTACTCACTGACATCACAGCTACATTACACAGCAGGGCTACTCACTGACATCATACCTACATTACACAGCAGGACTACTCACTGACATCACACCTACATTACACAGCAGGGCTACTCACTGACATCACAGCTACGTTACACAGCAGGGCTACTCACTGACATCACACCTACATTACACAGCAGGACTACTCACTGACATCACACCTACATTACACAGCAGGGCTACTTACTGACATCACACCTACATTACACAGCAGGGCTACTCACTGACATCACACCTACATTACACAGCAGGGCTACTCACTGACACCTCACCTACATTACACAGCAGGGCTACTCACTGACATCACAGCTACATTACACAGCAGAACTACTCACTGACATCACACCTACATTACACAGCAGGGCTACTTACTGACATTACACCTACATTACACCGCAGAACTACTCACTGGCATCACAGCTACATTACACAGCAGAACTACTCACTGGCATCACACCTACATTACCCAGCAGGGCTACTCACTGACATCACAGCTACATTACACAGCAGAACTACTCACTGACATAACACCTACATTACACAGCAGGGCTACTCACTGACATGATACCTACATTACACAGTAGGGCTACTCACTGACCTCACACCTACATTACACAGCAGAACTACTCACTGGCATCACAGCAACATTACACAGCAGAACTACTCACTGACATCACACCTATATTACACAGAAGGGCTACTCACTGACATCACACCTACATTACACAGCAGGGCTACTCACTGACATCACAGCTACATTACATGGCTTCTCACTGACATCACAGTTACATTACAAAGCAGGGCTACTCACTGACATCACAGCTACATTACACAGCAGAACTACTCACTGGCATCACACCTACGTTACCCAGCAGGGCTACTCACTGACATCACAGCTACATTACACAGCAGGGCTACTCACTGACATCACAACTTCATTACACAGCAGGACTACTCACTGACATCACACCTACATTACACACCAGGGCTACTCACTGACATCACAGCTACATTAAATGGCTACTCACTGACATCACAGCTACATTACACAGCAGGGCTACTCACTGACATCATAACTACATTACACAGCAGGACTACTCACTGACATCACACCTACATTACACAGCAGGGCTACTCACTGACATCACAGCTACGTTACACAGCAGTGCTACTCACTGACATCACACCTACATTACACAGCAGGACTACTCACTGACATCACACCTACATTACACAGCAGGGCTACTTACTGACATCACACCTACATTACACAGCAGGGCTACTCACTGACATCACACCTACATTACACAGCAGGGCTACTCACTGACACCTCACCTACATTACACAGCAGGGCTACTCACTGACATCACAGCTACATTACACAGCAGAACTACTCACTGACATCACACCTACATTACACAGCAGGGCTACTTACTGACATTACACCTACATTACACCGCAGAACTACTCACTGGCATCACAGCTACATTACACAGCAGAACTACTCACTGGCATCACACCTACATTACCCAGCAGGGCTACTCACTGACATCACAGCTACATTACACAGCAGAACTACTCACTGACATAACACCTACATTACACAGCAGGGCTACTCACTGACATGATACCTACATTACACAGTAGGGCTACTCACTGACCTCACACCTACATTACACAGCAGAACTACTCACTGGCATCACAGCAACATTACACAGCAGAACTACTCACTGGCATCACACCTACATTACACAGCAGGGCTACTCACTGACATCACAGCTACATTACACAGCAGGGCTACTCACTGACATCACAGCTACATTACACAGCAGGGCTACTGACTTACATCACAGCTACATTACATGGCTACACACTGACATCACAGCTACATTACACAGCAGGGCTACTCACTGTCATCACAGCAACATTACACAGCAGGGCTACACACTGACATCACACCTACATTACATGGCTACTCACTGACATAACACCTACATTACATGGCTACACACTGACATCACACTACATTACGTGTCTACTCACTGACATCACAGCTACATTACATGGCTACTCACTGACATCACAGCTACATTACACAGCAGAACTACTCACTGACATCACACCTATATTACACAGAAGGGCTACTCACTGACATCACACCTACATTAAACAGCAGGGCTACTCACTGACATCACAGCTACATTACATGGCTACTCACTGACATCACAGTTACATTACACAGCAGGGCTACTCACTGACATCACACCTACATTACACAGCAGGGCTACTCACTGATATCACAGTTACATTACACAGCAGAGCTACTCACTGACATCACATCTAGATTACACAGCAGGGCAACTCAGTGACATCACACCTACATTACACAGCAGGGCTACTCACTGACATCACAGCTACATTACATGGCTACTCACTGACATCACAGCTACATTATACAGCAGGGCTACTCACTGACATCATACCTACATTTCACAGCAGGACTACTCACTGACATCACACCTACATTACACAGCAGGGCTACTCACTGACATCACAGCTACATTACATGGCTACTCACTGACATCACAGCTACATTAGACAGCAGGGCTAATCACTGACATTACACCTACATTACACAGGAGGGCTACTCACTGACATCACACCTACATTACACAGCAGGGCTACTCACTGACATCACAGCTACATGACATGGCTACTCACTGACATCACAGTTACATTACACAGCATGGCTACTCACTGACATCACAGTTACATTACACAGCAGGGCTACTCACTGACATCACAACTACATTACACCGCAGAACTACTCACTGGCATCACAGCTACATTACACAGCAGAACTACTCACTGGCATCACACCTACATTACCCAGCAGTGCTACTCACTGACATCACAGCTACATTACACAGCAGGGCTACTCACTGACATCACACCTACATTACACAGCAGGGCTACTCACTGACATCACACCTACATTACACAGCAGGGCTACTCACTGACATCACACCTACATTACACAGCAGGGCTAGTCACTGACATCACAGCTACATTACACATCAGGGCTACTCACTGACATCCCACCTACATTACACAGCAGGGCTACTCACTGACATCATACCTACATTACACAGCAGGACTACTCACTGACATCACACCTACATTACACAGCAGGGCTACTCACTGACATCACAGCTACATTACATGGCAACTCACTGACATCACAGCTACATTACACAGCAGGGCTGCTCACTGACATCACACCTACATTACACAGCAAGGCTACTCACTGACATCACACCTACATTACACAGAAGGACTACTCACTGACATCACACCTATATTACACAGCGGGGCTACTCATTGACATCACAGCTACATTACATGGCTACTCACTGACATCACAGCTACATTACACAGCAGAACTACTCACTGACATCACACCTATATTACACAGAAGGGCTACTCACTGACATCACACCTACATTACACAGCAGGGCTACTCACTGACATCACAGCTACATTACATGGCTTCTCACTGACATCACAGTTACATTACACAGCAGGGCTACTCACTGACATCACAGCTACATTACACAGCAGAACTACTCACTGGCATCACACCTACGTTACCCAGCAGGGCTACTCACTGACATCACAGCTACATTACACAGCAGGGCTACTCACTGACATCACAACTTCATTACACAGCAGGACTACTCACTGACATCACACCTACATTACACACCAGGGCTACTCACTGACATCACAGCTACATTACATGGCTACTCACTGACATCACAGCTACATTACACAGCAGGGCTACTCACTGACATCATACCTACATTACACAGCAGGACTACTCACTGACATCACACCTACATTACACAGCAGGGCTACTCACTGACATCACAGCTACGTTACACAGCAGGGCTACTCACTGACATCACACCTACATTACACAGCAGGACTACTCACTGACATCACACCTACATTACACAGCAGGGCTACTTACTGACATCACACCTACATTACACAGCAGGGCTACTCACTGACATCACACCTACATTACACAGCAGGGCTACTCACTGACACCTCACCTACATTACACAGCAGGGCTACTCACTGACATCACAGCTACATTACACAGCAGAACTACTCACTGACATCACACCTACATTACACAGCAGGGCTACTTACTGACATTACACCTACATTACACCGCAGAACTACTCACTGGCATCACAGCTACATTACACAGCAGAACTACTCACTGGCATCACACCTACATTACCCAGCAGGGCTACTCACTGACATCACAGCTACATTACACAGCAGAACTACTCACTGACATAACACCTACATTACACAGCAGGGCTACTCACTGACATGATACCTACATTACACAGTAGGGCTACTCACTGACCTCACACCTACATTACACAGCAGAACTACTCACTGGCATCACAGCAACATTACACAGCAGAACTACTCACTGGCATCACACCTACATTACACAGCAGGGCTACTCACTGACATCACAGCTACATTACACAGCAGGGCTACTCACTGACATCACAGCTACATTACACAGCAGGGCTACTGACTTACATCACAGCTACATTACATGGCTACACACTGACATCACAGCTACATTACACAGCAGGGCTACTCACTGTCATCACAGCAACATTACACAGCAGGGCTACACACTGACATCACACCTACATTACATGGCTACTCACTGACATAACACCTACATTACATGGCTACACACTGACATCACACTACATTACGTGTCTACTCACTGACATCACAGCTACATTACATGGCTACTCACTGACATCACAGCTACATTACACAGCAGAACTACTCACTGACATCACACCTATATTACACAGAAGGGCTACTCACTGACATCACACCTACATTAAACAGCAGGGCTACTCACTGACATCACAGCTACATTACATGGCTACTCACTGACATCACAGTTACATTACACAGCAGGGCTACTCACTGACATCACACCTACATTACACAGCAGGGCTACTCACTGATATCACAGTTACATTACACAGCAGAGCTACTCACTGACATCACATCTAGATTACACAGCAGGGCAACTCAGTGACATCACACCTACATTACACAGCAGGGCTACTCACTGACATCACAGCTACATTACATGGCTACTCACTGACATCACAGCTACATTATACAGCAGGGCTACTCACTGACATCATACCTACATTTCACAGCAGGACTACTCACTGACATCACACCTACATTACACAGCAGGGCTACTCACTGACATCACAGCTACATTACATGGCTACTCACTGACATCACAGCTACATTAGACAGCAGGGCTAATCACTGACATTACACCTACATTACACAGGAGGGCTACTCACTGACATCACACCTACATTACACAGCAGGGCTACTCACTGACATCACAGCTACATGACATGGCTACTCACTGACATCACAGTTACATTACACAGCATGGCTACTCACTGACATCACAGTTACATTACACAGCAGGGCTACTCACTGACATCACAACTACATTACACCGCAGAACTACTCACTGGCATCACAGCTACATTACACAGCAGAACTACTCACTGGCATCACACCTACATTACCCAGCAGTGCTACTCACTGACATCACAGCTACATTACACAGCAGGGCTACTCACTGACATCACACCTACATTACACAGCAGGGCTACTCACTGACATCACACCTACATTACACAGCAGGGCTACTCACTGACATTACACCTACATTACACAGCAGGGCTAGTCACTGACATCACACCTACATTACACAGCAGGGCTACTCACTGACATCACAGCTACATTACATGGCTACTCACTGACATCACAGCTACATTACACAGCAGGGCTACTCACTGACATCTCACCTACATTACACAGCAGGGCTACTCACTGACATCACAGCTACATTACACAGCAGAACTCCTCACTGACATCACACCTACATTACACAGCAGGGCTACTCACTGACATCACACCTACATTACACTGCAGAACTACTCACTGGCATCACAGCTACATTACACAGCAGAACTACTCACAGGCATCACACCTACATTACCCAGCAGGGCTACTCACTGACATCACAGCTATATTACACAGCAGAACTACTCACTGACATCACACCTACATTACACAGCAGGGCTACTCACTGACATCACAGCTACATTACACAGCAGGGCTACTCAATGACATCACACCTACATTACACAGCAGAACTACTCACTGGCATCAAAGCTACATTACACAGCAGAACTACTCACTGGCATCACACCTACATTACACAGCAGGGCTACTCACTGACATCACAGCTACATTACACAGCAGGGCTACTCACTGACATCACAGCTACATTACACAGCAGGGCTACTGACTGACATCACAGCTACATTACATGGCAACACACTGACATCACAGCTACATTACACAGCAGGGCTACTCACTGACATCACAGCAACATTACACAGCAGGGCTACACACTGACATCACACCTACATTACATGGCTACTCACTGACATCACACCTACATTACATGGCTACACACTGACATCACAGCTACATTATGTGTCTACTCACTGACATCACAGCTACATTACATGGCTACTCACTGACATCACAGCTACATTACACAGCAGAACTACTCACTGACATCACACCTATATTACACAGAAGGGCTACTCACTGACATCACACCTACATTACAAAGCAGGGCTACTCACTGACATCACAGCTACATTACATGGCTACTCACTGACATCACAGTTACATTACACAGCAGGGCTACTCACTGACATCACACCTACATTACACAGCAGGGCTACTCACTGACATCACAGCTACATTACACAGCATGGCTACTCACTAACATCACAGTTACATTACACAGCAGGGCTACTCACTGACATCACACCTACATTACACAGCAGGGCTACTCACTGACATCACACCTATAGTACACAGCAGGGCTACTCACTGACATCACACCTACATTGCACAGCAGGGCAACTCACTGACATCACAGCTACATTACACAGCAGGGCTACTCATTGACATCACACCTACATTACACCGCAGAACTACTCACTGGCATCACAGCTACATTACACAGCAGAACTACTCACTGGCATCACACCTACATTACCCAGCAGGGCTACTCACTGACATCACAGCTACATTACACAGCAGAACTACTCACTGACATCACACCTACATTACACAGCAGGGCTACTCACTGACATCACACCTACATTACACAGTAGGGCTACTCACTGACATCACACCTACATTACACAGCAGGGCAACTTACTGACATCACAGCTACATTACATGGCTACACACTGACATCACAGCTACATTACACAGCAGGGCTACTCACTGACATCACAGCAACATTACACAGCAGGGCTACACACTGTCATCACACCTACATTACATGGCTACTCACTGACATTACACCTACATTACATGGCTACACACTGACATCACAGCTACATTATGTGTCTACTCACTGACATCACAGCTACATTACATGGCTACTCACTGACATTACAGCTACATTACACAGCAGAACTACTCACTGACATCACACCTATATTACACAGAAGGGCTACTCACTGAAATCACACCTACATTACACAGCAGGGCTACTCACTGACATCACAGCTACATTACATGGCTACTCACTGACATTACAGCTACATTACACAGCAGAACTACTCACTGACATCACACCTATATTACAGAGAAGGGCTACTCACTGACATCACACCTATAGTACACAGCAGGGCTACTCACTGACATCACAGCTACATTACACAGCATGGCTACTCACTGACATCACAGTTACATTACACAGCAGGGCTACTCACTGACATCACACCTACATTACACAGCAGGGCTACTCACTGACATCACACCTATATTACACAGCAGGGCTACTCACTGACATCACACCTACATTGCACAGCAGGGCTACTCACTGACATCACAGCTACATTACATGGCTACTCACTGACATCACAGTTACATTACACAGCAGGGCTACTCACTGACATCACAGCTACATTACACAGCAGGGCTACTCACTGACATCACAGTTACATTACACTGCAGAGCTACTCACTGACATCACATCTAGATTACACAGCAGGGCTACTCACTGATATCACACCTACATTACACAGCAGGGCTACTCACTGATATCACAGCTACATTACGTGGCTACTCACTGACATCACAGCTACATTACACAGCAGGGCTACTCACTGACATCATACCTACATTACACAGCAGGACTACTCACTGACATCACACCTACATTACACAGCAGGGCTACTCACTGACATCACAGCTACATTACATGGCTACTCACTGACATCACATCTACATTAGACAGCAGGGCTACTCACAGACATCACACCTACATTACACAGCAGGGCTACTCACTGACATCACACCTACATTACACAGCAGGGCTACTCACTGACATCACAGCTACATGACATGGCTACTCACTGACATCACAGTTACATTACACAGCATGGCTACTCACTGACATCACAGTTACATTACACAGCAGGGCTACTCACTGACATCACAACTACATTACACAGCAGAACTACTCACTGGCATCACAGCTACATTACACAGTAGAACTACTCACTGGCATCACACCTACATTACCCAGCAGGGCTACTCACTGACATCACAACTACATTATACAGCAGGGCTACTCACTGACATCACACCTACATTACACAGCAGGGCTACTAACTGACATCACAGCTACATTACATGGCTACTCACTGACATCACAGCTACATTACACAGCAGGGCTACTCACTGACATCATACCTACATTACACAGCAGGACTACTCACTGACATCACACCTACATTGCACAGCAGGGCTACTCACTGACATCACAGTTACATTACACAGTAGTGCTACTCACTGACATCACAGCTACATTACACAGCAGGGCTACTCACTGACATCACAGTTACATTACACAGCAGAGCTACTCACTGACATCACATCTAGATTACACTGCAGGGCTACTCACTGACATCACACCTACATTACACAGCAGGGCTACTCACTGACATCACAGCTACATTACATGGCTACTCTCTGACATCACAGCTACATTACACAGCAGGGCTACTCACTGACATCACACCTATATTACACAGCAGGGCTACTCACTGACATCACACCTACATTACACAGCAGGGCTACTCACAGACATCACAGCTACATTGCATGGCTACTCACTGACATCACAGCTACATTGCACAGCAGGGCAACTCACTGACATCACAGCTACATTACACAGCAGGGCTACTCACTGACATCACACCTACATTACACAGCAGGGCTACTCACTGACATCACAGCTACATTACATGGCTACTCACTGACATCACAGCTACATTACACAGCAGGGCTACTCACTGACATCTCACCTACATTACACAGCAGGGCTACTCACTGACATCACAGCTTCATTAAACAGCTGGGCTACTCACTGACATCACACCTACATTACACAGCAGGGCTACTCACTGACATCACACTTACATTACACAGCAGGGCTACTCACTGACATCACGCCTACATTATGCCGCAGAACTACTCACTGGCATCACAGCTACATTACACAGCAGAACTACTCACTGGCATCACACATACATTACACAGCAGGGCTACTCACTGACGTCACAGCTACATTACACAGCAGGGCTACTCACTGACATCACAGCTACATTACACAGCAGGACTACTCACTGGCATCACACCTACATTACACAGCAGGGCTACTCACTGACATTACACCTATATTACACAGCAGGACTACTCACTGGTATAACACCTACATTACACAGCAGGGCTGCTCACTGGCATCACAGCTACATTACACAGCAGGGCTACTCACTGACATGACAGCTACATTACATGGCTTCACACTGACATCACAGCTACATTACACAGCAGGGCTACTCACTGACATCACAGCTACATTACACAGCAGCGGGACACACTGACATCACAGCTACATTACATGGCTACTCACTGACATCACAGCTACATTACATGGCTACTCACTGACATCACAGCAACATTACACAGCAGAACTACTCACTGACATCACACCTATATTACACAGCAGGGCTACTCACTGACATCACACCTACATTACACAGCAGGGCTACTCACTGACATCACACTACATTACATGGCTACTCACTGACATCACAGCTACATTACACAGCAGGGCTACTCACTGACATCACAGTTACATTACACAGCAGGGCTACTCACTGACATTACACAGCATAGCTACTCACTGACATCACAGCTACATTACACAGCATGGCTACTCACTAATATCACACCTACATTACACAGCAGGGCTACTCACTGACATCACAACTACATTACACAGCAGGGCTACTCACTGACATCACAACTACATTACATAGCAGGGCTACTCACTGACATCACAGTTACATTACATGGCTACTCACTGACATCACAGCTACATTATCCAGCATGGCTACTCACTGACATCACAGTTACATTGCACAGCAGGGCTAATCACTGACATCACACCTACATTACACAGCAGGTCTACTCAATGACATCACAGCTACATTACATGGCTACTCACTGACATCATAGCTACATTATCCAGCATGGCTACTCACTGACATCACAGTTACATTACACAGCAGGGCTACTCACTGACATCACACCTACATTACACAGCAGGGCTACTCACTGACATCACAGCTACATTACACAGCAGGGCTACTCACTGACATCACAGCTACATTACACAGCAGTGCTACTCACTGACATCACAGCTACATTACATGGCTACTCACTGACATCACAGCTACATTACACAGCAGGGCTACTCACTGACATCACAGCTACATTACACAGCAGGGCTACTCATTGACATCACAGCTACATTACACAGCAGGGCTACTCACTGACATCACACCTACATTACACAGCAGGGCTACTCACTGACATCACAGCTACATTACATTGCTACTCACTGACATCACACCTACATTACACAGCAGGGCTACTCACTGACATCACACTTACTTTACACAGCAGGGCTAATCACTGACATCACAGTTACATTACACAGCAGGGCTACTCACTGACATCACAGCTACATTACACAGCATGGCTACTCTCTGACATCACAGCTACATTACACAGCAGGGCTACTCACTGACATCACACCTATATTACACAGCAGGGCTACTCACTGACATCACACCTACATTACACAGCAGGGCTACTCACAGACATCACAGCTACATTGCATGGCTACTCACTGACATCACAGCTACATTGCACAGCAGGGCAATTCACTGACATCACAGCTACATTACACAGCAGGGCAACTCACTGACATCACACCTACATTACACAGCAGGGCTACTCACTGACATCACAGCTACATTACATGGCTACTCACTGACATCACAGCTACATTACACAGCAGGGCTACTCACTGACATCTCACCTACATTACACAGAAGGGCTACTCACTGACATCACAGCTTCATTACACAGCTGGGCTACTCACTGACATCACACCTACATTACACAGCAGGGCTACTCACTGACATCACACTTACATTACACAGCAGGGCTACTCACTGACATCACACCTACATTACGCCACAGAACTACTCACTGGCATCACAGTTACATTACACAGCAGAACTACTCACTGGCATCACACATACATTACCCAGCAGGGCTACTCACTGACGTCACAGCTACATTACACAGCAGGGCTACTCACTGACATCACAGCTACATTACACAGCAGGACTACTCACTGGCATCACACCTACATTACACAGCAGGGCTACTCACTGACATTACACCTACATTACACAGCAGTACTACTCACTGGCATCACACCTACATTACACAGCAGGGCTGCTCACTGGCATCACAGCTACATTACACAGCAGGGCTACTCACTGACATGACAGCTACATTACATGGCTACACACTGACATCACAGCTACATTACACAGCAGGGCTACTCACTGACATCACAGCTACATTACACAGCAGCGCGACACACTGACATCACAGCTACATTACATGGCTACTTACTGACATCACAGCTACATTACATGGCTACTCACTGACATCACAGCTACATTACATGGCTACTCACAGACATCACAGCTACATTACACAGCAGAACTACTCACTGACATCACACCTATATTACACAGCAGGGCTACTCACTGACATCACACCTACATTACACAGCAGGGTTACTCACTGACATCACACTACATTACATGGCTACTCACTGAAATCACAGCTACATTACACAGCAGGTCTACTCACTGACATCACAGTTACATTACACAGCAGGGCTACTCACTGACATTACACAGCATAGCTACTCACTGACATCACAGCTACATTAAACAGCATGGCAACTCACTAATATCACACCTACATTATGCAGCAGGGCTACTCACTGACATCACAACTACATTACACAGCAGGGCTACTCACTGACATCACAACTACATTACATAGCAGGGCTACTCACTGACATCACAGTTACATTACATGGCTACTCACTGACATCACAGCTACATTATCCAGCATGGCTACTCACTGACATCACAGTTACATTGCACAGCAGGGCTAATCACTGACATCACACCTACATTACACAGCAGGTCTACTCAATGACATCACAGCTACATTACATGGCTACTCACTGACATCATAGCTACATTATCCAGCATGGCTACTCACTGACATCACAGTTACATTACACAGCAGGGCTACTCACTGACATCACACCTACATTACACAGCAGGGCTACTCACTGACATCACAGCTACATAACACAGCAGGGCTACTCACTGACATCACAGCTACATTACACAGCAGTGCTACTCACTGACATCACAGCTACGTTACAGGGCTACTCACTGACATCACAGCTACATTACAAGGCTACTCTCTGACATCACAGCTACATTACACAGCAGGGCTACTCACTGACATCACACCTATATTACACAGCAGGGCTACTCACTGACATCACACCTACATTACACAGCAGGGCTACTCACAGACATCACAGCTACATTGCATGGCTACTCACTGACATCACAGCTACATTGCACAGCAGGGCAACTCACTGACATCACAGCTACATTGCACAGCAGGGCAACTCACTGACATCACAGCTATGTTACACAGCAGGGCTACTCACTGACATCACACCTACATTACACAGCAGAGCTACTCACTGACATCACAGCTACGTTACATGGCTACTCACTGACATCACAGCTACATTACACAGCAGGGCTACTCACTGACATCTCACCTACATTACACAGCAGGGCTACTCACTGACATCACAGCTTCATTACACAGCTGGGCTACTCACTGACATCACACCTACATTACACAGCAGGGCTACTCACTGACATCACACTTACATTACACAGCAGGGCTACTCACTGACATCACACCTACATTACGCCGCAGAACTACTCACTGGCATCACAGCTACATTACACAGCAGAACTACTCACTGGCATCACACATACATTACACAGCAGGGCTACTCACTGACGTCACAGCTACATTACACAGCAGGGCTACTCACTGACATCACAGCTACATTACACAGCAGGACTACTCACTGGTATCACACCTACATTACACAGCAGGGCTACTCACTGACATCACAGCTACATTACACAGCAGCGCGACACACTGACATCACAGCTACATTACAAGGCTACTCACTGACATCACAGTTACATTACATGGCTACTCACTGACATCACAGCTACATTACACAGCAGAACTACTCAGTGACATCACACCTATATTACACAGCAGGGCTACTCACTGACATCACACCTACATTACACAGCAGGGCTACTCACTGACATCACACTACATTACATGGCTACTCACTGACATCACAGCTACATTACACAGCAGGGCTACTCACTGACATCACAGTTACATTACACAGCAGGGCTACTCACTGACATTACACAGCAGGTCTACTCACTGACATCACAGCTACATTACACAGCATGGCTACTCACTAATATCACACCTACATTACGCAGCAGGGCTACTCACTGACATTACAACTACATTACACAGCAGGGCTACTCACTGACATCACAACTACATTACATAGCAGGGCTACTCACTGACATCACAGTTACATTACATGGCTACTCACTGACATCACAGCTACATTATCCAGCATGGCTACTCACTGACATCACAGTTACATTGCACAGCATGGCTAATCACTGACATCACACCTACATTACACAGCAGGTCTACTCAATGACATCACAGCTACATTACATGGCTACTCACTGACATCATAGCTACATTATCCAGCATGGCTACTCACTGACATCACAGTTACATTACACAGCAGGGCTACTCACTGACATCACACCTACATTACACAGCAGGGCTACTCACTGACATCACAGCTACATTACACAGCAGGGCTACTCACTGACATCACAGCTACATTACACATCAGTGCTACTCACTGACATCACAGCTACATTACATGGCTACTCACTGACATCACAGCTACATTACATGGCTACTCACTGACATCACAGCTACATTACACAGCAGAACTACTCAGTGACATCACACCTATATTACACAGCAGGGCTACTCACTGACATCACACCTACATTACACAGCAGGGCTACTCACTGACATCACACTACATTACATGGCTACTCACTGACATCACAGCTACATTACACAGCAGGGCTACTCACTGACATCACAGTTACATTACACAGCAGGGCTACTCACTGACATTACACAGCATAGCTACTCACTGACATCACAGCTACATTACACAGCAGGGCTACTCACTGACATCACAGCTACATTACACAGCAGGGCTACTCACTGACATCACAGCTACATTACACAGCAGGGCTACTCACTGACATCACACCTACATTACACAGCAGGGCTACTCACTGACATCACAGCTACATTACATGGCTACTCACTGACATCACAGCTACATTACACAGCAGGGCTACTCACTGACATCTCACCTACATTACACAGCAGGGCTACTCACTGACATCACAGCTACATTACAAAGCTGGGCTACTCACTGACATCACACCTACATTACACAGCAGGGCTACTCACTGACATCACACTTACATTACACAGCAGGGCTACTCACTGACATCACTCCTACATTACGCTGCAGAACTACTCACTGGCATCACAGCTACATTACACAGCAGAACTACTCACTGGCATCACACATACATTACACAGCAGGGCTACTCACTGACATCACAACTATATTACACAGCAGGGCTACTCACTGACATCACAGCTACATTACACAACAGGACTACTCACTGGCATCACACCTACATTACACAGCAGGGCTACTCACTGACATTACACCTACATTACACAGCAGGACTACTCACTGGCATCACACCTACTTTACACAGCAGGGCTGCTCACTGGCATAATAGCTACATTACACAGCAGGGCTACTCACTGACATCACAGCTACATTACATGGCTACACACTGACATCACAGCTACATTACACAGCAGGGCTACTCACTGACATCACAGCTACATTACACAGCAGCGCGACACACTGACATCACAGCTACATTACATGGCTACTCACTGACATCACAGCTACATTACATGGCTACTCACTGACATCACACCTACATTACATGGCTACACACTGACATCACAGCTACATTATGTGGCTACTCACTGACATCACAGCTACATTACATGGCTACTCACTGACATCACAGCTACATTACACAGCAGAACTACTCACTGACATCACACCTATATTACACAGCAGGGCTACTCACTGACATCACACCTACATTACACAGCAGGGCTACTCACTGACATCACACTACATTACATGGCTACTCACTGACATCACAGCTACATTACACAGCAGGGCTACTCACTGACATCACAGTTACATTACACAGCAGGGCTACTCACTGACATTACACAGCATAGCTACTCACTGACATCACAGCTACATTACACAGCATGGCTACTCACTGACATCACACCTACATTACGCAGCAGGGCTACTCACTGACATCACAACTACATTACACAGCAGGGCTACTCACTGACATCACAACTACATTACATAGCAGGGCTACTCACTGACATCACAGTTACATTACATGGCTACTCACTGACATCACAGCTACATTATCCAGCATGGCTACTCACTGACATCACAGTTACATTGCACAGCAGGGCTAATCACTGACATCACACCTACATTACACAGCAGGTCTACTCAATGACATCACAGCTACATTACATGGCTACTCACTGACATCATAGCTACATTATTCAGCATGGCTACTCACTGACATCACAGTTACATTACACAGCAGGGCTACTCACTGACATCACACCTACATTACACAGCAGGGCTACTCACTGACATCACAGCTATATTACACAGCAGGGCTACTCACTGACATCACAGCTACATTACACAGCAGTGCTACTCACTGACATCACAGCTACATTACATGGCTACTCACTGACATCACAGCTACATTACACAGCAGGGCTACTCACTGACATCACAGTTACATTGCACAGCAGGGCTACTCACTGACATCACACCTACATTACACATCAGGGCTACTCACTGACATCACAGCTACATTACATGGCTACTCACTGACATCACAGCTACATTACACAGCATGGCTACACACTGACATCACAGCTATATTACACAGCATGGCTTCTCACTGATATCACAGCTACATTATCCAGCATGGCTACACACTGACATCACAGCTATTTTACACAGCAGGGCCACTCACTGACATCACAGATATATTATAATTCGGGGTATCTGTAATCGCGATCTGCAGGATTATAATGTGAATGGGAGTAGTTCAGCACGCGAGTCGTCCAGTCTTGCCGAATTACACGTATTATTAGATAGTTTTGTGGTTAGAGCTACAGCTATGTGTTGGATGTACTGGGTATTATGTGTAGGAAATGTGCATATACAGGAGTAGACAGTAAGCGTGTGTCCTTTTCATATGTAATAATCAAGACAAAAATGTAGTAAAAATCAAGTACATTTAATTAATCTAATATATTCCAGCAATAGTCAATGGAGTCACAGTGCCCTGCCTAAATTAGAGTGTCTATATGAAAATACATATTTATGTAAATTACACTAGGTAGCTAGTAGGGTGGAAGGATGCCAGGGAGGTTAGTGGGCTCCTTCAGGTTGCCTCTATCCATAGTGCCCATGGAGCTACGTTTCCCTTATCGCAACTGTGGTACGGAAATAACCTGTCTCCCCTTTAGATCCAGTAACACCAGGTGGTGATGAGTAGTCAGGGTAGTGAGTGAGCCCTTTGAAGGGGTTACTTTCCATATAGTACCTTGTACCTATGTTACCTGTGATGATGCTTATATGACCAGAGGGCTGGCTGTGCTCTCTAAGGGGTAGTCAGGGAACCTGGGTGAGGAGGTCCCTTTCCATATGGAGATAATTTGTATGTCACCACTGCACAGAGTTGGTATGGTGATGCTTTAAACAGTTAAATGCTTACACGGCAAAGCTACTCACTGACATCACAGCTCATTTCACATATAAGTAAGAAAGTGTAGCAGGGCTGAGTGTACCAGTGCGTTCACTCACCCTGCTACTAGGCATCCTCACCTTCCACAGCCTGGAGGATAGGGGTGCCTTGGGTTGGAGGGAGCCCCGGGCATCAGTGAGGTGCGATCTGGAGGGATCCCAGCCCCGTTTGAGGGTGTGGCGGGGCCCAGCAGCAGGCCGGGCAGTGGGCCAGGATCGGTCATGATCCCGCCTCCCATCCGGCGCAGAGGGCATGGCGTTAGAGGCGGATTACCACTGCTGCTCCACATGCGTGATAGCAAGTCTGAATCCTGGTGGATTCAGACTCAGCCAATCAGCACGCGCCCCTTTGAATTTGGCGCCGACTGTGAACCAATCAGGGCTCACAGATCGGCAGCCAGCAGGGGATGGCCTCGCCGAGCCAATCACAGCTCGCCGCGTCATCGCCCCGCCCCCTGGCGATGGCTTGAATTAGCTGGCGCGAGGAGGGCTGAAGGAGTGCGGTGGCTGGGACAGAGCGGTGAAGAGCTCCTGAACATAGAAGAATGAAGACGACGGAAGTCTCGCAGGGCAGTGGCCACTGAAAAAGAGCTTACACAGACCGCCGCCCGCCGGGTGAAGAGTTGCCGACCGACGCCCACCAGGAGTGGAACTGGAGAAGACGCCCGAAACCCTGGGGAAGCGGTGGACCTTGCAAAAGAACTATCGTCAGCCACTGCAGCCCAGGTGAAGGCTTCAGGAAGCTCGGATGTGGCGGAAGTTGTTCCACCTCTGGCAAAGACCACGCGGAGGCCGGGCCAGGCTCGGCTCAGCCAAAGGGCCCAGGACTGGTAAGTCCCTCATACCTCCCTAGACCACCAGGGTTCAGTACTAGGCCCTGGGACATGTTAATTCGGTGCTAGGCCGTAGGAGTTGATGCTGTCGGCGTTAGGCCATAATCTTTGTAGTTCGGTGCTAGGCCTTAGATGAGGGCAAGTCAGGCTAGGCCGTAGGAGTTGCTGCCAACGTTAGGCCGTGATCATTGGAGCTAGGCCTTGGACGAGGGTAAGTCAGGCTAGGCCGCAGGTACATAAGGGCAGAAGGCCCTAGAAGCATTGTGGAATTTGGTCAGGCTCCCATCAAAGGTAGACCGGGCTGGGACCAGGACGTTCGTCCGTGCAGAGATGTAGGTTATTCTCCCTATCTTACCCTTACCTCTGCCGTCCATCCTCCAATTCTCCCACTTCCACACTCTGCAGTTGTGAGCAACGGTGCAGCCGGTGTCCGGATCCTCCAGATAGTCAAGACATATTTGAAACATACCTAGGGGACTCTGCACAGGATAAATATTTAAATGGTAGGAAAGGAATATATGTGAAAACCAACACAAGATTGTATAGGCTAAATACCCTTGTCATACAGGTATTCTCAAATATGTTAAGGACTGTCATATAAGTGCAAGGTTGCACACCTAAACAATTCTGCATATCATATAGAAAAAACACTCATGTTTTACAGCGCTGTAATCAGAGCCGGCCTTAGGCATTGTAAGCAAATGCCTAGGGCATCAGGAATGCCTTAGGGCAGAGGTTCCCAAACATTTTTGAATCACGGCGCCCTAGAGTATCAGCAGTGTTTTCACGGCACCCCTAAGCCAAAAGTTTGTTATTGAGAAATTCAGAATTTTTTTTAGTAAAGTGAAGTAAATTGTGCTCCTGTCATCCTTAGGAGAAGGAAGGGAAAAGAAGACTCTTTGTTGGAGGCACTCTTAAAGTAGTAAGAATAAATTAAAACAACTTTTATTTTATAATGATTTTAGAATATAAGGGGGAAGAGGTTATTTTTCAACCTCCAATAATATTTAAATACAGCCAATAATTACAAACAAACCTAGAAATCAATATAGCTCACTGCCAATTTTTGTTAATACAAGCAAAAGTAAGGGGTTAGATTCAACACATTATATTTATCTATTATTGATCATTCAAAAAACATCCCTTGTTATTGAAAAAAAAATATACCAAAGAAACCTTCCTTCTAATTTTGAAAAAATTAGAGATAAACATATCTACATAAATTTTAGTATACTTGAAGAAGTATTTTGTCAGATGGTTTATCCTGCATATATACTGTTATAGGAGATATCATTGTATCCATTTTGTACCAATATGTTGCAACATGTTGCAGTGCAGTTGCTAGCAGAGAGACAATTAGTATTAATATGTTGCAATGCAGCAGCTCAAGAGCTGGCAGAGACAATTGTTATTATGTAGCAAAAAACAGAAAACAAATCCCTACAGTTTTTTTTTTCACTCAGTGGTTAGAACACAGTCCTGTTGAAAAAAATATACTGCATGAAATTAATCAGCAGTAGAGATATATTTTAGTCTCAAAAACTGGTAATGCAGAGTGCATTGTAGTAACCACATTTATTAGGTATGTACTAATTGCTCACGGCGGAGCTTCACCCTGCTTACTGAGCAGGAGGGTCAATATTTTTTACCCTTAATAAATGTGCTGTAGAGAATACACATAAAGCACAATTGACACAGATTTCTGTTAATAGAGATTTGACTCACTGCAAGGAACGCACCATTTAAACCTTTAGTAGGTTGACAGAATCCAGGCAGGTGAATCCCCTTTCACTTCTGCTGTCTGATCACCAAACATATAGTAGAGGGTGATAGATGAGAGTGTGAAGAGGCCCTGCCTGGGGTGAAAGATAGTTAGAAATGCACTTTTGCTGTCGTGACAGTAACCACCCATCTGTGCTGGTGTCAGATGACAGTGCAGCATTAGACAGGAGAGGTCCCGATGAGAGAGCACGAACAATGGGGTGTCTAGGAGTATGTGCAGTGGTCAGTATGCAGGTATTGCAGTAGTATTTCAATAACAAATAATAAAGTAAAGACGCTGGTAGATTACATTACCATCTGCCTGCATGAGTATTTGCTTCAGTGGTCATATTCCAATGGAGATGGCTGCATCCTCGTTTGCTGGAGATGATGATCATTTTGCTTAGAGGCAGGGCTGCCATCAGAAATTGTGGGGCCCGGAACTGAAAAAATAGGCAGCACCCCCCCCAGGTAGTGCACCCAGAAACCCCACCCTGATGGGCCGACACTTTTTTTCAGAGACAGAGACAACCTCACACTGACTGCATCCTTCCCAAGTTGTTGCCCAGAAGATAGCCATTCAATCAGCTGTTCACATTACCGGACTTTCCCTGCTCCCGGCTGTTCTCTCTGCTACACGGCTCCGGCATTTGCTGGCTGGTAGACGCTGCCTGTCTCCTACCCAGCCAACAGCCCCACGGAGTGGATAGCCTTTGTGCCATGTCCACAGGTCTGTCTTGCATGCCAAGCCGTGGGTCAAGAAGACCACATTCATCTCTCCCTCTGGTCGTAGGTGGGAGGCTCCTGGAGGGACATACCCTGGAGCTGGCAGGAGCCTGTTGGGGGCTGTGCTGGAGACTGGAGTAGCACAAGATGCTGAACCCGAGGAACGGAGACCAGACCCACATGGTGACCTATGTGGAGGATTACTTGGACTCCATCGAGTCTCTCCTGTTTGACTTACAGAGAAATGTCTCCCTTTATGCAGGAAATTGACGCCAAGTACAAGTTAGGCAGTTGGTGCATGGTGTCCTCCCAGCCAAAGAGCTTGGGCAACTTTTCCCCATGTTGTTTGCTGCAGTCTCCTTCCACTCCAGTCCCGGCAGTCCCCCCCTGATGGTGGTCCTGCCTAGAGGGCTTGTTCACATCATGACAGGTGAAGTATTGCCCAGTAAAGCTCCTCCTTTATAGGGGTTTCAATTTCAGTAATTAATTCAAGTAATTAGATGTCATGTGATGTCGTTAGCCTCGTTTATGGCTAGTCTGGAGAAAGTTTTTCAAACACACTTTATCTGGGACATGAAAAAAAAATAAAAAACATTATAAAGCTGACATATTGTATATTATAGTCACTAAGCAGTATGCAAACATTTAATATCTCATATGTATGTATCAGAGAGGTAGTTCCAATTTTTAGATCAGTGTCTGACAGTATTAACCCAGTGTAAGCCATTTCTACCATCAGCACAAAAAGCTATGTGCATTTATTAAGTGGCTTGAATCAGGGTACATGGAGAACTCAAACAGTTACAATTAGCATCTCTGTTTGCTTAATGTCGGCTAAGTGCATGTCGGCTAAATGCAATCCATTTCTACTGTCAGCACAAAAAGCTATGTGCATTTATCAAGTGACTTGAATCAAGATGCACGAAGAACTCAAATAGTTGCAAGTAGCATCTCAGTTTGCTTAATGTCGGCTAAGTGCATGTCGGCTAAATGCAAGCCATTTCTAACTTCAGCACAAAAAAAATATGTGCATTTATTAAGTGGCTTGAATCAGGATACACGGAGAACTCATATAGTTGCAAGTAGCATCTCAGTTTGCTTAATGTTGGCTAAGTGCATGTTGGCTAAATGCAAGCCATTTCTAACTTCAGCACAAAAAAACTATGTGCATTTATTAAGTGGCTTGAATCAGGATACACGGAGAACTCAAATAGTTGCAAGTAGCATCTCAGTTTGCTTAATGTCGGCTAAGTGCATGTCGGCTAAATGCAAGCCATTTCTACCGTCAGCACAAAAAGCTATGTGCATTTATGAAGTGACTTAAATCAAAATACACGAAGAACTCAAATAATTATAAGTAGCATTTCAGTTTGCTTAATGTCGGCTAAGTGCTGACACAGATGCATTTATTCAATGATTGAACTAGGACAAAAAGGAAATATAAGAAACCAGACATAACGTATGATATAATTATTGAGCATTATCCGGGCACTCAGTGTCTCAGATACATATCAGAAAATTAGTTTCAATTTGCTAAATGCAAGCTGAGTGCTGACATGGACACATTTATTCAATCATTGAACTGGGACAAAGGAGGAACATTAAGGAACAGGCATAGTTAAGATATAATCATAAGGCGCTATCCGAGCATTCACTGTCTCATATGTATATACCAGAGTCCCAACCTTTCTGTTTCTACTGTCATCCTTAGGCTTAGTTATGTGGTGGTGAACAGTTTTGCGCTTGTATTTGTCCACATATCTACATTAATCATTGACCATAAAGAATTTGATTTGGTGCTGGACCACCAACCTAAGGCAGCCCTGCAAGTGTCCTGAGGCACCCCAGGGTGTCACGGCACACAGTTTGGGAACCACTGACATAGGGGCATCCCATGGTTTTGCAGCTGCCGGTTTTGACATAGTGACTATGAATACCCTTAAATTGCTAGAGAGAAATAATCACTGTCCAGGCAATAATTGTGGTTCCAAAGCACAAAAATTCTTATTGCATTGAAAAAGAAAGGTACACGCTTTCATCTAGCACAATTAGCGCAAAGACAATTAAATACAGAATATACGATACAGCCCAATACATACGCATGCGCACTGGTCCCAGCAAACAGTCATCAGTCCAGAAGCCTATGGTCATCCAAAGAGAATGGCTGTATACTAGAACCAGTATGCAAGCTATATACCCTCCCAGAACAAAGAAACTAGTTAATGGGTTTCCATTGGGTCTTGCTCGTGGACATTCCGGTATGATGCAGGTCATTGGACAGTTCATATAGCATCACTAGGGGTATGTTCCAGTTCCTCAGATGTTGCTTTGTGTGGTTTTCCCGCCGAAGAACTGGTTTAAACTAGTAAAAAAACACTTCATACAATTTCACATTCTAACCACTATTTTCATATAGTTCATATCTTGCGAATGCATGATGCAATTTCCTTGTGGGTCGAACCAGAAATCTGCAAATAAACAGTGGTTTAGAATGGTACCAAACATGATATGTCTACTAGCTTATATACCTTAAATATCGTATACCTTACATTTCACAACATAAGTATTTGCTAATGAAACCTCTAATATTTAGCTTTTAATGTGGAGGAACCTTTTTATAAGTTTTGGTATGTGTAAGTGTGAGAATATTGCGTAAAGTCGCTAATTTGCGTGGTGCGTTTATGTGTAGAGTGCTTTGATAAACAGCGCAACTGTGCGCTGTGCGTCTTGTATATTTTATATGTATTTAATGTGCATATGGGGTATGGTAGGACTTTCAACAATATGCGGTAGCAATGCAGACGCATGACGCTAATAATCTCATATAGCATCGCACACAATGGTTTCATGCTGAAGATGCAAGATGGTGTCATCAGGGGCGACACAAAATGGCGTTGCCCGGTATTAATTTAAGATCTGGTCACAGCCAATCATCCGGCTTCGACATGGCAGTGCTGCCGACTAGCTCCCCGCTGCTTCTGTGATTGGAACTCAGCTCCGATTGGGCAGCACAGCAGTCAGGTCAGAATGAGCCGTGGCCACCCCTCCTATGTCTATGAACCGTTGTGGATCTGAGTCATGAGTGACAATTCACGGCTCCGCCTTCATTATCCACCGCTGCTGCCCAGCGCCCATCCAGGCATCAAGAGAAGGCACTGACACTGCAGCAGGGACAGTCCCGACCCCACTCCCAGGCCAGGCTAAAGAAAAGGCAGATGGTCAGCCCACTACCAGACAAGAGAGTCTGTCTTAGCTCATACTGGGCAGAGAGGTGTGCTGCTATTTGCTGGATCTGACTCACTGAGTCTGACTCTGAGAGGTGCTGCCCGGTGGTACTCAGTGACTGTGCTGGCCTGGCTGTGCTGCTGGAATAGAGAGCCATTGGTGGCCTGGGGCTGGTCTTTATCACAAATTAAATATATATATATATATATATACATATATATAGAAGAAATAAGTGGCACTCCCAGTCCAAATACTCAGAGAAAAAACAGTGCTTTACTGTGCAACGTTTCGGGGTCAGCCAAAACGTTGCACAGTAAAGCACTGTTTTTTCTCTGATTATTTGGACTGGGAGTGCCACTTATTTCATATATATATATATATATATATATATATATATATATACTGTAAGTGGAGGGGTACCACACCACAAGGTGAGCACCCCAGCAAGCATTTGGAAGGATCTGCAACAAAGTGAGTCAAAACTGGATCAGTCTTTTATACCTGATCAGCGCCTACTGGTGTTCCTTCATTCCCATAAACAAGAATTATCTGAGGATGCTATTAGTAATCCCCTACTGATGGTTACATGGCGAGTTTGGCACTTTACTAGAAAGCAGAGGAATTTAAACTGTCATCATTCCCTCTTCCTCCCATTACTTTTAAACACTGAGTTTCAAAACGGAGAGGCTTCTGTGCCTTTCCCATTATGGCCTGATAGGGGGATCCCCTATATCCGAGCATTGGTTGAATCTGAAAACTGTTGGCCCTATCGGGTGGCGGAATTAGTGGATAAATATGGTTTACCTCCATCCCCCTCTCTGGCACTATATCAGGCACAACATTATGTGAGTTCCATGATACGGACTCTTTCCCCTGTAGATTGGTTCAACTCTTTGGATCTATTATTAGCTAGACCTATGGGTGGATGGGGGGTAATTTCTCTCTATTATAAAATTCTTCAGATTCCTTTAGACCATTCTAAAATAGCTACAGGGTTATCTACCTGGTGCACTGTATTCCCCATATTACCATGGCAAGCCTGTTACACTCCTTCCTCTATTCTAAATCAGTGCTCTCATCCAGCATGTATAGAGAAATATTCTATAACATTTATCACAATGGATATCTTTCCCCCTACCGCAGGTTCCTGATGGGAGTGTCAGATACTAGTGTTTGTGCTAAATTTGGGGCTTCTGATGCAAACTTTATACACTGTATGTGGGATTGCCCCCTTATACGTAGATTCTGGCCATCGGTCAATAGATTTGCATCTAGATGTCTAGTTAGTTGTCTTCCGCTATCGGCGGAGTGGGCAATTTTGGGTATTCTGCCACTGTCTGTTTCGGGTAGGGGAGATAGTAAAAAGTTATTATTGATTATATCAGCAGTGGCTCGCAAATGTATATTGCAGATATGGACCCATGCAGATCCCCCATCTGTTTCTCTATTTCGGGCTAAATAATTTTTTGCTTTTCAAATGGATTGGCTGGAGACCATACTGCGTAAGGAGACTAAAACAACTCCTTTTTTCTGGTTGTGGGAAGGTTTTATCGACTCCTTTATGTTGACCTTACTACACCAAATACATGTATGCTTCCAAAGTACTTCTTGGTATGAAACCCGGATTTTGCTGGATGATCCGCCCATTCTTTGCCTGTTACAGGCTGAGATAGAATCTGTTTCTTTTTGGATCTCCTTTCCCTTTTTTTTCATTTGTTTTTTTAATTGTTTGGGGGGTGTGCCTGCCATGTCTAGATTACTCTGATTAATATATGTTATTTCTTGGTTTTGTTTTGTGAAAGAAATACTTTTTTGTATTTATATTGTATTATTTATATACTACTATTTTTAATGGGTTTTTGTTCTACTTATTATTTATTTGTTTTCTGATATATGTATCTATATTATTGCTCTGATGAATAAAATACATTTTGAAAAAAATCATGTTAGTAAATGTGTGATTTAGAACCTGAAACACAAAATTGACCCAAAAATCGCCCAAAATCGCCTTTTAGTAAATATACCCCCAATTCTCAGTTTCACCTGTTTTTAATCATCCACAGAACCTGTTTAATTCATGTCCTGATTTAAAGAAATGGTATGGCAAGACTAGTCACAGTGATGTGTTACCCTGCAGAGCTACTAACCTGGGACAAAAAGCGGTAAATGTCTAAGGGGGTCAAGTGGAGAAGTTGCCCATAGTAACCAATCATCTAGCTAGATCATACTTCCCAACATTCTTCATTTAAGAATTGGGACTCCCAAAAAGGCACGCCCCATTTTCATCACTATGGGGTAGAGCCCAGCACTCCCGGAGATTCTGGGCTGTCCCTAGGCTCTCCCTGCACAGTGAAGAGATGCCATGCAGTGAAGTGATCTCTCCAAGCTTAACCCCACCGTGGGACAATGTGGCAAGTGGGTGGATCAGTGGGACAGAATAGCGGGACTGTCCCGCTGAAACCAAGAGTGTTGGGAGGTATGATCATATCCATCAGTGGTATGCAATCTGTGATAGGGTTAACCATCAACCAGCAATAGTTCCAAATCATCAATGGTTTGAACCTAGTGCACGATGGTTTTACCATCGATGGCGGGGATGCAGATGGTTTACCGCCATGGATGGATTGGAACTATCTTTGGTAAAGGTCTCTTTAATAAGACTGTTGGCACTTTTCTGTCACCTCTACATCCTTGCTGGACCTAGTTGTGCACTGGGACTGGTGAAGCATGGGTTGCCCGCCTCACTGACTAGCTGAGCAGCTTGAGCATAGTGGAACTTGCCAGCCAGCACAGTCCAGAACTGCCCCACGCAGCTCTGGTCAGACTCACAGCTCAGTGCTCTCTCTCAGCCTCACCTTAGCAGCTGCAGTACTGAATGATATTGATGGCACAGCGGAGAGAGCTGGTGGACTGAGACAGTGTGTCATTTTGGGATTTGGGGGTGGGTGGCTTCCGAACGGACCTGCCCACAATCTTTATCCTTCTAGACCGCTTTGCTGTATGCTGCTTGTTGCTTCATCACTTCACTAGTTTGCTTTTGTTTATATACATTGCTGACTGTCTGAGAATTTAGCTTTCTGAGGCCCAGATTATCAACAATTTTAAATGGTGCTCCAACCAATCAGCTCCTGTCATTTTTCAAGCAAATGACAGTTAAATGACAGTTAAAATGACAGTTAAAATTAGTAACCAGTGATAACAAGAATATCACTCAATAAATCTGAGCCTGAGTCCTGTCTCAGAGTCATGATTGATCATTAACTCTACTCATCTCACCATACTACTGAAGCAGCAGCCAGCCGGCGCCAATGGAAAAGCTTCTGCTGCCCATGCACAAGTATTTGATAGCGGAAACCATTGATGGTAGATGGTTGCATAGTTTCTGACCATAAATGGTTCCATCTAGAATTACCATCAGGGCCAGATTAACAATGGGGTGGGTGGAACTGCAGCTCCAGGCCCCCATTGAAAATAGGCCCACAGGAGACTGACAGAGTTCACAGGAAAACCTTTTTCCTGTCACCTCATACTGCTGCTGCCGAACACTTCAGTAATTCAGTATATGATGCACTGGTGCCTTCAAAAACCAATCCATATACATATATATATATATATATATATATATATATACAGTCAGGTGCATAAATATTGGGACATTGACAGAATTTTCATATTTTGGCCTCTATTCACCACCACACTGGCTTTGAGATGAAACAACCAAGATGGGCTTTAACTGCAGACTTTCAGATTTAATTTGAGGGTAATTACATCCAAATCAGGTGAATGGTGTAGGAATTACAACGGTTTCTATATGTGCCTCCCACTTTTTAAGGGGCCAAAAGTAATGGGACTATCAACTCAAAAGCTATTTCATGGACAGGTGTGGGCTATTTCCTAATTTTTTCATTATCAATTAAGCAGGTAAAAGGTCTGGAGTTGATTCTAGGTGTGACATTTGCATTTGGAATCAGTTACTGTCGACTCTCAATATGAGATCCAAAGAGCTGTCACTATCAGTGAAGCAAGCCATCATTAGGCTGAAAAATCAAAACAAACCCATCAGGGAGATAGCAAAAACATTAGGTGTGGCCAAATCAACTGTTTGGAACATTCTTAAAAAGAATGAACGCACCGGAGAGCTCAGCAACACCAAAAGACCTGGAAGACCATGGAAAACAACTGTGGATGACAGAAGAATTATTTCCCTGGTGAAGTAAAACCCCTTCACAACAGTTGGCCAAATCAAGAACACTCTCCAGGAGGTAGGTGTGTATGTGTCAAAGTCAACAATCAAGAGAAGACTTCACAAGAGTAAATATAGAGGGTTCACCACAAGATGTAAACCATTGGTGAGCCACAAAAACAAGAAGACCAGATTAGAGTTTGTCAAACAACATCTAAAAAAGCCATTACAGTTCTGGAACAACATCCTATGGACAGATGAGACAAAGATCAACTTGTACCAGAGTGATGGGAAGAGAAGAGTATGGAGAAGGAAAGGAACTGCTCATGATCCAAAACATACCACCTCATCAATGAAGCATGGTGGTGGTAGTGTCATGGCGTGGGCATGTATGGCTGCCAATGGAACTGATTCCCTTGTATTTATTCATGATGTGACTGCTGACAAAAGCAGCAGAATGAATTCTGAAGTGTTTCGGGCAATATTATATGCTCATATTCAGTCAAATGCTTCAGAACTCATTGGACGGCGCTTCACAGTGCAGATGGACAATGACCCGAAGCATACTGCAAAAGCAACCAAAGAGTTTTTTAAGGCTAAAAAGTGGAATGTTATGCAATGGCCAAGTCAATCCCCTGACCTGAATCCGATTGAGCATGCATTTCACTTGATGAAGACAAAACTGAAGGGAAAATGCCCCAAGAACAAGCAGGAACTGAAGACATTTGCAGTACAGGCCTGGCAGAGCATCACCAGGGATGAAACCCAGCGTCTGGTGATGTCTATACGTTCCAGACTTCAGGCTGTAATTGCCTGCAAAGGATTTGCAACAAAGTATTAAAAAGTGAAAGTTAGATTTAGGATTGTTTAGTTTGTCCCATTACTTTTGGCCCCTTAAAAAGTGGGAGGCACATATAGAAACCGTTGTAATTCCTACACCGTTCACCTGATTTGGATGTAATTACCCTCAAATTAAATCTGAAAGTCTGCAGTTAAAGCACATCTTGGTTGTTTCATCTCAAAGCCAGTGTGGTGGTGAATAGAGGCCAAAATATGAAAATTCTGTCAATGTCCCAATATTTATGCACCTGACTGTATATATATATATATATATATATATTGTGACACAGTTAGGTTAGGGGGTCCCTCTCCTGGGTAGAGGACTCCTTCCTTACACACACACAGCAGCAGGGAAGCAGCACACCAGTCTGGATGCAAGTACAAGCTGGTCGGCGCCAGTCTTTATTGTACAATGTCATAAATAACATAAAGAAAACATAAACATAAATCCTAGCCCTTTTGGGGCACTAACTTCACAGGTAGTTCCCTCACTACCAGTACCTGGCAGGGCCTAATACCCTCGCCAGCAACAAAGGCACAGCACAACACTCACAGTTAGGTTTTCAAATGTCTCTGAGCAAACTCCCTGTCTGCTCTCCCAGGTGAGACAATCAGCCCTCAACACACTAGGCTTATATTGGCCACTCTCAGGTGGAAAACTAACAAGCCTGTTACCAGGCTGCGAGAACCAAAACCTGGAGCGGCCATGGGTGGAGCCCTCCCTCTCCTCTCACCCACAACCCCCAGGTCCCAAACCGGCTTTTCAAAAAGCCGAGACTCAAGCCTGCTACACTGCAGACTTTCTCCTGGAGGTTAAAACACATAAGACAGGAATCTGGGACAAATGTACCTGTCACAGACCACTTTACCAATGATCCTATCACAATATATATTTATATACAGGGACTGGCACAATGTAGAAAAAAATACTTTTATTTTCTACATTGGAGTGTCGCCTCTCTCTGCTTTTGCATACATACATAATGTATATGTGTGTGTGTATATATACATTTATAAGCTTCACTTAATGACACTTTTTTTTTCATTCTCACTATAGGGTATAGAGCTAATATCTACTTGGAATAGCTATTAAGATTAGGTCCTTTTGATATAGATAGATGTCACATTCATGACATCACTAATTGACCCACATGCTCTTCAGTAGAGAGTGTTCAGATTCATGTGATCACTAAGGGAAGTGGATAGATCCCTTCAGTTTTTGTACCCAGACATCATCAGTTACTGTCCAACGTCATTCCCTACCATCTACATGTAGGGGAAATAGAAACCTGTGGCGAACAAAGCGAGCCCATGAAGGTAGAGTTTGTCTCTTTTGGTGGACTGTATGGACATGGAACCGCACTTCTGCCCTCACTTCACGTCACTTCCAGGTACTAAAACTAAAGGGGAAATATACCTTTCCGATCACTAAGTGTCATTTTTCTTTTTTTGTCACTTTAATAAGGGGTATTTCCTTTTGTTTGTAGACTTTCACATTACACTGTTGATATTAGCAGAGTGGGGAGTGCAATTGAGGTGATTAAAGGAAGGCACTAGCCACATCCCCTGTGCAGACCACACTCCCACAGAACTGGTCATATCCCTCCATATCACTAGTCACACCCCCTGAGGCGGCACACAATAGTCCTTTTGTAAATTTCAGCTTCAGGCCCATGTGGACCTTAATATACCACTGGACAGGATCCAGCTCTGTCCACAGCCAGGAATCCAGTCTCCCCTGTGTCTCTGGATCACTGAGATGTGAGTTCAGGTTCTTCAGCTCTGATGTCCAGCCCCAGATAGTCCACATATGTACAAGGTATTGATGATTTTACTGCATAGTGCATATACTGTAAATATATACATATACAATATTTTTATAGCCTATTTGACCAGATGCCTTGCATGGTATTTTATAGGTTTGTAGTCTGGGTGCTCGTATCAGTTAAAGTAAAGGTACCTGTACATGTAGCTTACTGTTACACTTTTAGGTTTTTATGTTTAATGTACAGCTCCTTTGAGCCCATCTAAGTATTATGTAAATAATACTGAAAGCAAATTTTTAAGTCATGTAAGGATGTTGTCACACACTAGGTTTCTGAGTCCCCGTTACCAGGTCTGGCTATGTTAATCCTTAGGAGGGGGACCCCAATTTATTTACATACACAGACTTAAAACATAGGCTGCTTGTCTGTGGTATCAACATTACATGCCCATCTGAATCAGGCCCTGTTTTCCAAAGATTATATAATTTACACCATTTTTAAACTCATCTCTGTTGACCTTTTAGTGATAAATCTTCTTTTAGCCCTACCATGCATTGACCTCTTCCTTCCACAATGTTTCTGTTTTAAGGTTAATGCTTAGTAAATCCACATATATATATATATAAGCAAGACATCTTTACTTATAATTTAAACTTTATTTTATTAATTGAGCAATGTATAGATTTCAGTAAAAGAATCAGTAGTGCATCTCCAGGGACTTAACCGAAGTTGAAGCAGGCGGCAGACAGTGCATCTCCTGGGATGTAGGCGAGGTCTGGGCAGGCGTCAGACAGTGCATCTCCAGGGACCCGGTCGGCCAGACAGTGCATCTCCTGGGACGTAGCCGAGGTCGGGGCAGATGGCAGACAGTGCATCTCCAGGGATGTGGTCGGGTAGACCGCAGAAGTGCATCTCCTGGGACGTAGCCGAGGTCGGGGCAGTTGACACAGTGCAGATCCAGGGACATAGCAGAGGTCAGGGCAGGTAGCAGGCAGTACTTTGACACCCAAGCCCAATATCTACATAAAAACAGGGAGAGTGAACCCATTAAATATCCTGCACAGAAAAAAAGAGACAGAAAGGAACTAATGACACTAAAAAATAAAGGCAAATCACTGCTGCCCACTAGAAAAAAACATGGTATTTTAAAAAAAGAAAGTTACACACACATATGTAATTATGCAGACATATACACAGACACAAATATACAGTTACAGAAACCTATATACATATACACATTTATACAGTTACACAGAAACAAATATAGGTACACAGACATACAGTATATACAGTTACATAAAAACATGTACAAACACATATATAGTATACAGTTACACAAAAAAAAATACAGACAGAAATTTACAGTTACACAGACAAATATATACTAGGCACACAGAAACATTTATCCAGTGACACAGGTACATACACAGATATATATACTGTATATATATAATCCTTAGACAGAAAACCTTACTGTTTCACATGTCCCATTAAGGCTTCCTAGATATGATCTGAAATTTCACAAAACCTACTGAATTTGTGCCACTCAAACTAAAAAAAAGCATTGACATTCCGATCACCTTAATAGAAGTGTTCCTTGCACAAAAAAACATTGTATGCCATCACACCCTGTGGTTAACTACAGATTCAGCACTCTCATAGAGTGAAATTGCTGTCACTCACAAAATGGTGGAGCTGCTAATTCACAAAATTGTGTGCTCATTGGAATACACACATGCAGTCTATGCAGCGAATTTAGACTTGGAGTTTGATTTATTAGGTAGCTATTGTTCAGGGAATGCCCCCCCATAGCACTGGGCTTTGAAGACCCAGTACTGGTTGTGTTAAATACAGGGGACAAACGACATAGGGGTCCCCCATATTAAGCACAACCAGCACCAGGCTTTTCAGAACCAGTCCTGGTTGCCAAAATACGGGGGGACAAATGATGTAGGGGGTCCCCCATATTCAGCATAACCAGCACTTGGCTTTGAGCCGGTCCTGGAAATACAGGGTAAAAACATGCATTGGGTCCCCATGTATTTACCAGAACCAGCACCAGAAATTTTGTAGCGGGGGGCTAATGTCACAGCCAGTAAAGCCCTTTCACTGGGCTCCCTGGCCGAAGCATTAACCCTGACCGCTGGTCAGCCCAGGCTGAGGATTCCTGGGGACTCCCCCCCAATAAAGAGGTCTCCCTCTCCAGAGCACCCCAAGCCCAGGCTGGTGGGTGCCGGCATGATTATGTAATGTTTAATGCATAATAAAGACCTAATTTATTGTCTTTTGCAGAAGCACTACAGGCCCCACCAAGCATTCCCCACATGCTGGAACTTGGAGAACCACAAGTACCAACAAGCAGGGCATTAAATGCTCAGCTGATAAAAGAAATTTATAGAAAAAACACAGATACCGATTGTTTTAAAATTAAATTTTTCAGTAACATCACCTGTAGGATGGCAGCCTTTAAGCTCTTTTTCATGGCTGCAGCTTCCCCCAGGACTTCTCTGGCATCTTCACCTGGAGGGCGGCAGCTGTTAAGCTCTTTTTCATGGCCACCGCCCATCCAGGACTTTCTCGGCATCTTCAGTCTACGGCAAGTCTTCTTTGCTGCCAAAGGGCTCCCCTGGCTGTGGCATTAGCCCCCTCTAGAAAGGGTCCAGTGCTGGTTCTGGTAAATACAGCGGGACCCTATGCATTTTCCACCCCAGTATTTACAGAACCAGAACCGACACAGAGCCCAGTGCTGGTTGCACTGAATATGAGGGACCCCTTCGTCATTTGTCCCCCGTACTTTGGCAACCAGGACTGGTTCTGGAAAAGCATGGAGCTGGTTGTGCTTAATATGGGGGACCCCTACATTGTTTGTCCCCTGTATTTATTAGCACAACCAGTACTGGGTTTCCAAAGCCTGGTGCTGGTTGTTTTTTTTTTTGGGGGGGGGGAGGGGGCATGCCAAATTTTTTTTTACATAGGTTTTCTTTTCTTTTTTTTTTAAACAAAGAAGCACAGACAGGTCTCACGGATCCCGTCTGAGCTTCTGTGTTTATTTATACACAAATGCAGGTATCACGGATCTTTCAGATCCGAGCCTGCATCTGTCTGCTGCTACCTCCCCCGGGTCCTGCCGCATGCACCACCGCAGCCACCACTGCCACTGCACTTCCATCACTAATACCCGCTACAGTCCCTGGGTCCCAATCGCAGCTAACGACTGCTACTCTGCCTCCCCGGGTCCAGGCTGCAGCTAGCGGCTACTTTCTTCCCCCGAGCCCACTGCTGCTACCGCCCGCACTGGCCAGCCATCTTGGTGCACCCAAGTGAAGCCACAGGGAGTACACCTGCTGGAGGCTCCTACTAAGGCTGTGGAACAAGTTGAAACTCCCTATCTCTACAATGTTGGATTCGTGAGGTAATAAGGTAACTTTCTCATTTACCTAAACCCCAAAAGCACCTACTCTGGAACTAAAACTATCTAATAAAACAAACCCAAGTCTAAATTCACCCCCTACCCTAAGTTATGCCTTCCTGAAAATTCCCCATAGAGAATAGCAGAAATGAGGTCCTAATTAAGAGTGTCAGAAAAAACTGACATTTGGAAATTTAGGTCACTTCAAAATCCCTATTTTTTATGTTTTTGCCCTGAAATTTTGAATGCAGCACCGAGCGACAGTTCTACCCACACGTGCCAAATTTCAGCACAGTACCTCCAATAGCTTTTGAGGTGTAGCCCCTTAAACACCATGCCCTTCCTCGGGAGTTGTCTATGGGAGAATTACGTTTTTTGAAATTCAGCCTTAATATAAGGGCATGACTGTGCCCTTATAATATACATAGTGACATGGAAACTTATACACAGACAGATATATACAGTTACAAAGACATATACAGGTACATAGAACATATATAGTTACATGGACACATGTATGCAGTTACAGACAGATATAGTTACAGTGATACATACAGTATATACAGACACATTTATATATATACAGTAACTCAGACATATATATTGTTACAGACACATAACTACAGTTACACAGATACATATAAACAGTTACATAGATACATATATATAGATACACCAGTTGGTGGAGGGTAGCCTCCTCTCTTCTGATTCTGCTGGCCCTCAGCCAGACTGCTGCTGCATAATCACACTCAGGTGAAGGTTTAGCATGTGTTCCTGGCATACCTTTACTCAGTCTGTCTCAGTCTCTGGTCTATGACTACCTGTACAATTACCTGCCTCAGGTTACTATACTGCCTGTTGCTACTCCAGCTTAACTCTCTGCGGCCACCTCGTTTCTTACTTATGCTCCTGCTATCTTGAATTTAAGTCTTGGGGGGCATCTAAGTACTTGTGAGAATATAAATCTCTATGGGAATGGCAGCTGCTATAGGTGAAGACCTCTAGCTTGATTCTATGAGTTCATGTGGTTTCCTAGGTGAGCCCTAACAGTATGAATGTATAGCAGTAACATATTATCACACCTCTGCAGGTCTAGAACAAGGGTCCAGCCTGGGAGTTACCAGTAATTAATAAAAATTAATTACCTGTCCTGTGTCTTCTACTCTTGTGCTTCTCATTCAGGTCCAAGCTTTGCTCCTGTGGTGTCAGCAGAGGCAGGTGACTCAACTTGTTTCTTTAGTATATGTTTTGTGGTAAAGATGACCTCACAGTTGTCCCAAGTAGACGTTTGGACTGAAGGTGACCTTCTAATAGTCCAGCAATGTAGTATGCTTGGCTGTTGACCTCACATTTTGTTTCATGGAGAAGGCCCACCTGGAAAAAGTTAGAGGTGTGATAATATGTTCCTGCTATACACTATACATGCACATATACAGGTAGTTTTGCCTAAGTAAAAATGTCCATACCTAACATAAATATTTTACTTCACCCTATCTTGAGTAACCGTTTTGTGGTAAAGACAACTTCACAGTTGTCCTAAAGTGAAATTACGGGTGAATAATCCATAAATGAATATTGCTTGGCTGTTGACCTCACATATTAATGGATGGAATGGTCCCACTTGGAGAAACCTAGAGTTTTAATAATGTTCCTGCGATGCAGTAAAATGCATATATATCGCATTGCACCTCTCTCTGTTTGCAGGTTGATTTAACACCGATACTGGAAGTAGGCAAAATAGATTTTGTACTATAAGATTGGGGACAAACCGCCAAATCACAAATAGCCACATTTCCCACCTCAATCCACAAGTGTCTTTAAACACCCATAGGTCTCATGGTTGGGAACTGTGAGTGCAATGCTGTTTAGTACTTTGACACCCAAGCCCAATATCTACATAAAAACAGGGAGAGTGAACCCATTAAATATCCTGCACAGAAAAAAAGAGACTGAAAGGAACTAATAACACTAAAAAATAAAGGCAAATCACTGCTGCCCACTAGAAAAAAACATGGTATTTCAAAAAAAGAAAGTTACACACATATGTAATTATGCAGACTTATACACAGACACACATATACAGTTACAGAAACCTATATACACATACACATTTATACAGTTACACAGAAACAAATATAGGTACACAGACAAACAGTATATACAGTTACAAAAAAACATTTACAAACACATATACAGTATACAGTTACACAAAAACATATACAGACAGATATTTACAGTTACACAGACACATATATACTATAGGTACACAGAAACATTTATCCAGTGACACAGGCACATACACAGATATATATATATATACTGTATATATATATAATCCTTAGACAAAAAACCTTACTGTTTCACATGTCCCATTAAAGCTTCCTAGATATGATCTGAAATTTCACAAAACCTACTGAATTTGTGCCACTCAACCTAAAAAAAGCAATGACATTCCGATCACCTTAATAGAAGTGTTCCTTGCACAAAAAAAACATGGTATGCCATCACACCCTGTGGTTAACTGCAGATTCAGCACTCTCACAGAGTGAAATTGCTGTCACTCACAAAATGGTGGAGCTGCTAATTCACAAAATTGTGTGCTCATTGGAATACACACATGCAGTCTATGCAGCAAATTTAGACTTTGGGTTTGTTTTATTAGGTAGCTATTGTTCAGGGTATGCCCGGCCCCCCCAAAAAAAAACAACAACTAGCACTGGGCTTTGGAGACCCAGTACTGGTTGTGCTAAATACAGGGGACAAACGACATAAGGGTCCCCCATATTAAGCACAACCAGCACCAGGCTTTTGAGAACCTGTCCTGGTTGCCAAAATATGTGGGACAAATGATGTAGGGGTCCACCATATTCAGCGTAACCAGCACTGGGCTTTGAGCCGGTCCTGGAAATACAGGGGAAAAACATGCGTAGGGTCCCCAATTATTTACCAGAACCAGCACCGGAATTTTTGCAGTGGGGGGTTAATGCCACAGCCAGGAAAGCCCTTTCACTGGGCTCCCCGGCCGAAGCATCAACCCTGACCACTAGTCAGCCCAGGCCAGGGATTCCTGGGGACTCCCCCCAATAAAGCGGTCCCCCTCTCCAGAGTACCCCAAGCCCAGGCTGGTGGGTGTCGGGTTGATTATGTAATGTTTAGTGCATAATAAAGACCTAATTTATTGTCTTTTGCAGAAGCACTACAGGCCCCAGCAAGCCTTCCCCACATGCTGGTACTTGGAGAACCACAAGTACCAACAAGCAAGGCATAAAGAGCTCCGCTGATAGCTAGAGTACTTCTGTAAACGAAATTTATAGAAAAAACACAGACACTGATTGTTTTAAAATGTAATTTTTCAGTACCATCACCTGTGGGATGGCAGCCTTTAAGCTCTTTTTCATGGCTGCAGCTTCCCCCAGGACTTCTCCGGTGTCATCACTTGGAGGGCGGCGGCTGTTAAGCTCTTTTTCATGGCCGCTGCCCATCCAGGACTTCCCCGGCATCTTCTTTCTTCGGCAGGTCTTCTCTGCTGCCAAAGGGCTCCCCTGGCTATGGCATTAGCCCCCTATAGAAAGGGTCCAGTGCTGGTTCTGGTAAATACAGCAGGACCCTACGCATTTTCCACCCCCAGTATTTACAGAACCAGAACCGACTCAGAGCCCAGTGCTGGTGACGCTGAATATGAGGGACCCCTTCGTCATTTGTCCACCGTACTTTGGCAACCAGGACTGATTCTGGAAAAGCATGGTGCTGGTTGTGCTTAATATGGAGGACCTCTACATTGTTTGTCCCCTGTATTTATTAGCACAACTAGTACTGGGTTTCCAAAGCCCGATGCTGGTTGTTTTTTTTTTGGGGGGGGAATGGGGCATGCCATATTTTTTTTACATAGGTTTTCCTTTTTCTTTTTAAACAAAGAAGCACAGACAGGTCTCACAGATCCCGTCTGTGCTTCTGTGTTTGTTTATTTATACACAAATGCAGGTATCATGGATCTTTCAGATCCGAGCTTGCATCTGTCTGCTGCTACCTCCACCGGGTCCTGCCGCATGCACCACCACAGCCTGCACTGCCGCTGCACTTCTGCCACTAATAACCGCTACCATCCCTAGGTCCCAACTGCAACTAATGACTGCTACTCCACCTCCCCCGAGCCCACTGCCGCTACCTCCTGCACTGGCCAGCCATCTTGGTGCACCCAAGTGAAGCCACAGGTAGTGCACCTGCTGGAGGCTCCTAATAAGGCTGCGGAACAAGTTGAAACTCCCTATCTCTACAATTGCGGATTAGTGAGGTAATACGGTAAGTTTCTCATTTACCTAAACCCCAAAAGCACCTACTCTGGAACTAAAGCTATCTAATTAAACAAACCCAAGTCTAAATTCACCCCCTACCCTGAGTTATGCCTTCCTGAAAATTCCCCATAGAGAATAGCAGAAAAGTGGTCCTAATTAAGAGTGTCAGAAAAAACTGACATTTGGAAATTTAGGTCACTTCAAAATCCCTATTTTTTATGTTTTTGCCCTGAAATTTTGAATGCAGCACCGAGCGACAGTTCTACCCGCACGTGCCAAATTTCAGCACAGTACCTCCAATAGCTTTTGAGGTGTAGCCCCTTAAACACCATGCCCTCCCTCGGGAGTTCTCTATGGGAGAATTCCTTTTTTGAAAATCAGCCTTAATATAAGGGCATGACTGTGCCCTTATAATATACATAGTGACATGGAAACTTATACACAGACAGATATATACAGTTACAAAGACATATATAGGTACATAGAACATATATAGTTACACAGACACATGTATGCAGTTACAGACAGATATAGTTACAGTGATACATACAGTATATACAGACACATTTATATATATACAGTAACTCATACATATATATTGTTACAGACACATAACTACAGTTACACAGATACATATAAACAGTTACATAGATACATATATATAGATACACCAGTTGGTGGAGGGTAGTCTCCTCTCTTCTGATTCTGCTGCACTCAGCCAGACTGCTGCTGCATAATCACACTCAGGTGAAGGTTTAGCATGTGTTCCTGGCATACCTTTACTCAGTCTGTCTCAGTCTCTGGTCTATGACTACCTGTACAATTACCTGCCTCAGGTTACTATACTGCCTGTTGCTTCTCCAGCTTAACTCTCTGCGGCCACCTCGTTTCTTACTTAAGCTCCTACTGTCTTGAGTTTAAGTCTTGGGGTCATCTGAGTACTAGTGAGAATATAAATCTCTATGGGAATGGCAGCTGCTATAGGTGAAGACCTCTAGCTTGATTCTATGAGTTCATGTGGTTTCCTAGGTGAGCCCTAACAGTATGAATGTATAGCAGTAACATATTATCACACCTCTGCAGGTCTAAAACAAGGGTCCAGCCTGGGAGTTACCAGTAATTAATAAAAATTAATTACCTGTCCTGTGTCTTCTACTCTTGTGCTTCTCATTCAGGTCCAAGCTTTGCTCCTGTGGTGTCAGCAGAGGCAGGTGACTCAACTTGTTTCTTTAGTATATGTTTTGTGGTAAAGATGACCTCACAGTTGTCCCAAGTAGACGTTTGGACTGAAGGTGACCTTCTAATAGTCCAGCAATGTAGTATGCTTGGCTGTTGACCTCACATTTTGTTTCATGGAGAAGGCCCACCTGGAAAAAGTTAGAGGTGTGATAATATGTTCCTGCTATACACTATACATGCACATATACAGGTAGTTTTGCCTAAGTAAAAATGTCCATACCTAACATAAATATTTTACTTCACCCTATCTTGAGAAACCATTTTGTGGTAAAGACAACTTCACAGTTGTCCTAAAGTGAAATTACGGGTGAATAATCCATAAATGAATATTGCTTGGCTGTTGACCTCACATATTAATGGATGGAATGGTCCCACTTGGAGAAACCTAGAGTTTTAATAATGTTCCTGCTATGCAGTAAAATGCATATATATCACATTACACCTCTCTCTGTTTGCAGGTTGATTTAACACCGATACTGGAAGTAGGCAAAATAGATTTTGTACTATAAGATTGGGGACAAACCGCCAAATCACAAATAGCCACATTTCCCATCTCAATCCACAAGTGTCTTTAAACACCCACAGGTCTCATGGTTGGGAACTGTGAGTGCAATGCTGTTTAGTACTTTGACACCCAAGCCCAATATCTACATAAAAACAGGGAGAGTGAACCCATTAAATATCCTGCACAGAAAAAAAGAGACTGAAAGGAACTAATAACACTAAAAAATAAAGGCAAATCACTGCTGCCCACTAGAAAAAACAATGGTATTTCAAAAAAAGAAAGTTACACACACATATGTAATTATGCAGACATATACACAGACACAAATATACAGTTACAGAAACCTATATAGACATACACATTTATACAGTTACACAGAAACAAATATAGGTACACAGACAAACAGTATATACAGTTACATAAAAACATGTACAAACACATATACAGTATACAGTTACACAAAAACATATACAGACAAATATTTACAGTTACACAGACACATGTATACTGTAGGTACACAGAAACATTTATCCAGTGACACAGGCACATACACAGATATATATATATACTGTATATATATATAATCCTTAGACAAAATACCTTACTGTTTCACATGTCCCATTAAAGCTTCCTAGATATGATCTGAAATTTCACAAAACCTACTGAATTTGTGCCACTCAAACTTAAAAAAAACAATGACATTCAGATCACCTTAATAGAAGTGTTCCTTGCACAAAAAAAACATGGTATGCCATCACACCCTGTGGTTAACTGCAGATTCAGCACTCTCACAGAGTGAAATTGCTGTCACTCACAAAATGGTGGAGCTGCTAATTCACAAAATTGTGTGCTCATTGGAATACACACATGCAGTCTATGCAGCGAATTTAGACTTGGGGTTTGTTTTATTAGGTAGCTATTGTTCAGGGTATGCCCCGCCCAAAAATAAAACAACAACTAGCACTGGGCTTTGGAGACCCAGTACTGGTTGTGCTAAATACAGGGGACAAATGACATAAGGGTCCCCCATGTTAAGCACAACCAGCACCAGGCTTTTCAGAACCAGTCCTGGTTGCCAAAATACGTGGGACAAATGATGTAGGGGTCCACCATATTCAGCGTATCCAGCACTGGGCTTTGAGCTGGTCCAGGAAATACAGGGGAAAAACATGCGTAGGGTCCCCAATTATTTACCAGAACCAGCACCGGAATATTTGAAGCGGGGGGTTAATGCCACAGCCAGGAAAGCCCTTTCAGTGGGCTCCCCGGCCGAAGCATCAACCCTGACCGCTAGTCAGCCCAGGCCAGGGATTCCTGGGGACTCCCCCCAATAAAGCGGTCCCCCTCTCCAGAGTACCCCAAGCCCAGGCTGGTGGGTGCCGGGTTGATTATGTAATGTTTAGTGCATATAAAGCACCTAATTTATTGTCTTTTGCAGAAGCACTACAGGCCCCACCAAGCCTTCCCCACATGCTGGTACTTGGAGAACCACAAGTACCAACAAGCAAGGCATAAAGAGCTCCGCTGATAGCTAGAGTACTTCTGTAAAAGAAAATTATAGAAAAAACACAGACACTGATTGTTTTAAAATTTAATTTTTCAGTACCATCACATGTGGGATGGCAGCAATTAAGCTCTTTTTCATAGCTGCAGCTTCCCCCAGGACTTCTCCGGTGTCATCACCTGGAATGCGGCGGCTGTTAAGCTCTTTTTCATGGCCGCTGCCCATCCAGGAGTTCCCCGGCATCTTCTTTCTTCGGCAGGTCTTCTCTGCTGCCAAAGGGCTCCCCTGGCTATGGCATTAGCCCCCTCTAGAAAGGGTCCAGTGCTGGTTCTGGTAAATACAGCAGGACCCTATGCATTTTCCACCCCCAGTTTTTACAGAACCAGAACCGACTCAGAGCCCAGTGCTGGTGACGCTGAATATGAGGGACCCCTTCATCATTTGTCCCTGGTTCTGGAAAAGCATGGTGCTGGTTGTGCTTAATATGGAGGACCTCTACATTGTTTGTCCCCTGTATTTATTAGCACAACTAGTACTGGGTTTCCAAAGCCCGATGCTGGTTGTTTTTTTTTTTTTGGGGGGGGAAGGGGGCATGTCATATTTTTTTTACATAGGTTTTCTTTTTTCTTTTTAAACAAAGAAGCACAGACAGGTCTCACAGATCCCGTCTGTGCTTCTGTGTTTGTTTATTTATACACAAATGCAGGTATCATGGATCTTTCAGATCCGAGCCTGCATCTGTCTGCTGCTACCTCCCCCGGGTCCTGCCACATGCACCACCGCAGCCCGCACTGCCGCTGCACTTCTGCCACTAATACCCGCTACCATCCCTGGGTCCCAACTGCAACTAACAACTGCTACTCCACCTCCCCCGAGTCCAGGCTGCAGCTAGCGGCCACTTTCTTCCCCCGAGCCCACTGCCGCTACCGCCCACACTGGACAGCCATCTTGGTGCACCCAAGTGAAGCCACAGGGAGTACACCTGCTGCAGGCTCCTACTAAGGCTGCGGAACAAGTTGAAACTCCCTATCTCTACAATGGCGGATTCGTGAGGTAATACGGTAACTTTCTCATGTACCTAAACCCCAAAAGCACCTACTCTGGAACTAAAGCTGTCTAATAAAACAAACCCAAGTCTAAATTCACCCCCTACCCTGAGTTATGCCTTCCTGAAAATTCCCAATAGAGAATAGCAGAAAAGTGGTCCTAATTAAGAGTGTCAGAAAAAACTGACATTTGGAAATTTAGGTCACTTCAAAATCCCTATTTTTTATGTTTTTGCCCTGAAATTTTGAATGCAGCACCAAGCGACAGTTCTACCCGCATGTGCCAAATTTCAGCACAGTACCTAAAATAGCTTTTGAGGTGTAGCCCCTTAAACACCATGCCCTCCCTCGGGAGTTCTCTATGGGAGAATTCCTTTTTTGAAAATCAGCCTTAATATAATGGCATGACTGTGCCCTTATAATATACATAGTGACATGGAAACTTATACACAGACAGATATATACAGTTACAAAGACATATATAGGTACATAGAACATATATAGTTACACAGACACATGTATGCAGTTACAGACAGATATAGTTACAGTGATACATACAGTATATACAGACACATTTATATATATACAGTAACTCAGACATATATATTGTTACAGACACATAACTACAGTTACACAGATACATATAAACAGTTACATAGATACATATATATAGATACACCAGTTGGTGGAGGGTAGCCTCCTCTCTTCTGATTCTGCTGCCCTCAGCCAGACTGCTGCTGCATAATCACACTCAGGTGAAGGTTTAGCATGTGTTCCTGGCATACCTTTACTCAGTCTGTCTCAGTCTCTGGTCTATGACTACCTGTACAATTACCTGCCTCAGGTTACTATACTGCCTGTTGCTACTCCAGCTTAACTCTCTGCGGCCACCTCGTTTCTTACTAAAGCTCCTACTATCTTGAGTTTAAGTCTTGGGGGGCATCTAAGTACTTGTGAGAATATAAATCTCTATGGGAATGGCAGCTGCTATAGGTGAAGACCTCTAGCTTGATTCTATGAGTTCATGTGGTTTCCTAGGTGAGCCCTAACAGTATGACTGTATAGCAGTAACATATTATCACACCTCTGCAGGTCTAAAACAAGGGTCCAGCCTGGGAGTTACCAGTAATTAATAAAAATTAATTACCTGTCCTGTGTCTTCTACTCTTGTGCTTCTCATTCAGGTCCAAGCTTTGCTCCTGTGGTGTCAGCAGAGGCAGGTGACTCAACTTGTTTCTTTAGTATATGTTTTGTGGTAAAGATGACCTCACAGTTGTCCCAAGTAGACGTTTGGACTGAAGGTGACCTTCTAATAGTCCAGCAATGTAGTATGCTTGGCTGTTGACCTCACATTTTGTTTCATGGAGAAGGCCCACCTGGAAAAAGTTAGAGGTGTGATAATATGTGCCTGCTATACACTATACATGCACATATACAGGTAGTTTTGCCTAAGTAAAAATGTCCATACCTAACATAAATATTTTACTTCACCCTATCTTGAGTAACCGTTTTGTGGTAAAGACAACTTCACAGTTGTCCTAAAGTGAAATTATGGGTGAATAATCCATAAATGAATATTGCTTGGCTGTTGACCTCACATATTAATGGATGGAATGGTCCCACTTGGAGAAACCTAGAGTTTTAATAATGTTCCTGCGATGCAGTAAAATGCATATATATCACATTACACCTCTCTCTGTTTGCAGGTTGATTTAACACAGATACTGGAAGTAGGCAAAATAGATTTTGTACTATAAGATTGGGGACAAACCGCCAAATCACAAATAGCCACATTTCCCACCTCAATCCACAAGTGTCTTTAAAGACCCACAGGTCTCATGGTTGGGAACTTTGAGTGCAATGCTGTTTAGTACTTTGACACCCAAGCCCAATATCTACATAAAAACAGGGAGAGTGAACCCATTAAATATCCTGCACAGAAAAAAAGAGACTGAAAGGAACTAATGACACTAAAAAATAAAGGCAAATCACTGCTGCCCACTAGAAAAAAACATGGTATTTCAAAAAAAGAAAGTTACACACACATATGTAATTATGCAGACATATACACAGACACAAATATACAGTTACAGAAACCTGTATACTATACACATACACATTTATACAGTTACACAGAAACAAATATAGGTACACAGACATACAGTATATACAGTTACATAAAAACATGTACAAACACATATACAGTATACAGTTACACAAAAACATATACAGACAGATATTTACAGTTACACAGACACATATATACTGTAGGTACACAGAAACATTTATCCAGTGACACAGGCACATACACAGATATATATATATATATATATATATATATATATATATATATATACTGTATATATATATATATATATAATCCTTAGACAAAAAAACCTTACTGTTTCACATGTCCCATTAAGGCTTCCTAGATATGATCTGAAATTTCACAAAACCAACTGAATTTGTGCCACTCAAACTAAAAAAAAGCAATGACATTCCAATCACCTTAACAGTAGTGTTCCTTGCACAAAAAAACATGGTATGCCATCACACCCTGTGGTTAACTGCAGATTCAGCACTCTCACAGAGTGAAATTGCTGTCACTCACAAAATGGTGGAGTTGCTAATTCACAAAATTGTGTGCTCATTGGAATACACACATGCAATCTATGCAGCGAATTTAGGCTTGGGGCTTGTTTTATTAGGTAGCTAATGTTCAGGGTATGCCCCCCCTAAAAAAACAACAACTAGCACTGGGCTTTGGAGACCCAGTACTGGTTGTGCTAAATACAGGGAACAAACGACATAAGGGTCCCCCATGTTAAGAACAACCAGCACCAGGCTTTTGAGAACCAGTCCTGGTTGTCAAAATATGTGGGACAAATGATGTAGGGGTCCCCCATATTCAGCATAACCAGCACTGGGCTTTGAGCCGGTCCTGGAAATACAGGGGAAAAACATGCGTAGGGTCCCCAAGTATTTACCAGAACCAGCACCGGAATTTTTGTAGCGGGGGGTTAATGCCACAGCCAGGAAAGCCCTTTCACTGGGCTCCCCGGCCAAAGCATCAACCCTGACCGCTAGTCAGCCCAGGCCAGGGATTCCTGGGGACTTCCCCCAATAAAGCGGTCCCCCTCTCCAGAGCACCCCAAGCCCAGGCTGGTGGGTGCTGGGTTGATTATGTAATGTTTAGTGCATAATAAAGACCTAATTTATTGTCTTTTGCAGAAGCACTACAGGCCCCAGCAAGCCTTCCCCACTTGCTGGTACTTGGAGAACCACAAGTACTAACAAGCAAGGCATAAAGAGCTCCGCTGATAGCTACAGTACCTCTGTAAAAGAAATTTATAGAAAAAACACAGACACTGATTGTTTTAAAATTTAATTTTTCAGTACCATCACCTGTGGGACAGCAGCCTTTAAGCTCTTTTTCATGGCTGCAGCTTCCCCCAGGACTTCTCCGGTGTCATCACCTGGAGGGCAGCGGCCGTTGAGCTCTTTTTCATGGCCGCTGCCCATCCAGGACTTCCCCGGCATCTTCTTTCTTCGGCAGGTCTTCTCTGCTACCAAAGGGCTCCCCTGGCAATGGCATTAGCCCTCTCTAGAAATGGTCCAGTGCTGGTTCTGGTAAATAAAGCAGGACCCTACGCATTTTCCACCCCCAGTATTTACAGAACCAAAACCGACTCAGAGCCCAATGCTGGTTATGCTGAATATGAGGGACCCCTTCGTCATTTGTCCCCCGTACTTTGGCAACCAGGACTGGTTCTGGAAAAGCATGGTGCTGGTTGTGCTTAATATGGAGGACCCCTACATTGTTTGTCCCCTGTATTTATTAGCACAACCAGTACTGGGTTTCCAAAGCCCGGTGCGGGTTGTTTTTTTTTGGGGGGGGGAAGGGGAATGCCATATTTTTTTACATAGGTTTTTTTTTTCTTTTTAAACAAAGAAGCACAGAAAGGTCTCACGGATCCAGTCTGTGCTTCTGTGTTTGTTTATTTATACACAAATGCAGGTATCATGGATCTTTCAGATCTGAGCCTGCATCTGTCTGCTGCTACCTCCCCCGGGTCCTGCCGCATGCACCACCACAGCCCGCACTGCCGCTGCACTTCTGCCACTAATACCCGCTACCGTCCCTGGGTCCCAACTGCAGCTAACGACTGCTACTCCACCTCCCCCGAGTCCAGGCTGCAGCTAGCGGCCACTTTCTTCCCCCGAGCCCACCGCTGCTACCGCTTGCACTGGACAGCCATCTTGGTGCACCCAAGTGAAGCCACAGGGAGTGCACCTGCTGGAGGCTCCTACTAAGGCTGTGGAACAAGTTGAAACTCCCTATCGCTACAATGTTGGATTCGTGAGGTAATACGGTAACTTTCTCATTTACCTAAACCCCAAAAGCAACTACTCTGGAACTAAAGCTATCTAATAAAACAACCCCAAGTCTAAATTCACCCCCTACCCTAAGTTATGCCTTCCTGAAAATTCCCCATAGAGAATAGCAGAAAAGTGGTCCTAATTAAGAGTGTCAGAAAAAACTGACATTTGGAAATTTAGGTCACTTCAAAATCCCTATTTTTTATGTTTTTGCCCTGAAATTTTGAATGCAGCGCCGAGCGACAGTTCTACCCGACCATGCCAAATTTCAGCACGGTACCTCCAATAGCTTTTGAGGTGTAGCCCCTTAAACACCATGCCCTCCCTCGGGAGTTGTCTATGGGAGAATTCCATTTTTTGAAATTCAGCCTTAATATAAGGGCATGACTGTGCCCTTATAATATACATAGTGACATGGAAACTTATACACAGACAGATATATTTAGTTACAAAGACATATACAGGTACATAGAACATATATAGTTACATGGACACATGTATGCAGTTACAGACAGATATAGTTACAGTGATACATACAGTATATACAGACACTTATATATATGTAGTAACTCAGACATATATAATGTTACAGACACATAACTACAGTTACACAGATACATATAAACAGTTACATAGATACATATATATAGATACACCAGTTGGTGGAGGGTAGCCTCCTCTCTTCTGATTCTGCTGCCCTCAGCCAGACTGCTGCTGCATAATCACACTCAGGTGAAGGTTTAGCATGTGTTCCTGGCATACCTTTACTCAGTCTGTCTCAGTCTCTGGTCTATGACTACCTGTACAATTACCTGCCTCAGGTTACTATACTGCCTGTTGCTACTCCAGCTTAACTCTCTGCGGCCACCTCGTTTCTTACTTAAGCTCCTGCTATCTTGAGTTTAAGTCTTGGGGGGCATCTAAGTACTTGTGAGAATATAAAACTCTATGGGAATGGCAGCTGCTATAGGTGAAGACCTCTAGCTTGATTCTAGGAGTTCATGTGGTTTCCTAGGTGAGCCCTAACAGTATGAATGTATAGCAGTAACATATTATCAAACCTCTGCAGGTCTAGAACAAGGGTCCAGCCTGGGAGTTACCAGTAATTAATAAAAATTAATTACCTGTCCTGTGTCTTCTACTCTTGTGCTTCTCATTCAGGTCCAAGCTTTGCTCCTGTGGTGTCAGCAGAGGCAGGTGAATCAACTTGTTTCTTTAGTATATGTTTTGTGGTAAAGATGACCTCACAGTTGTCCCAAGTAGACGTTTGGACTGAAGGTGACCTTCTAATAGTCCAGCAATGTAGTATGCTTGGCTGTTGACCTCACATTTTGTTTCATGGAGAAGGCCCACCTGGAAAAAGTTAGAGGTGTGATAATATGTTCCTGCTATACACTATATATGCACATATACAGGTAGTTTTGCCTAAGTAAAAATGTCCATACCTAACATAAATATTTTACTTCACCCTATCTTGAGTAACCGTTTTGTGGTAAAGACAACTTCACAGTTGTCCTAAAGTGAAATTACGGGTGAATAATCCATAAATGAATATTGCTTGGCTGTTGACCTCACATATTAATGGATGGAATGGTCCCACCTGGAAAAACCTAGAGTTTTAATAATGTTCCTGCGATGCAGTAAAATGCATATATATCACATTACACCTCTCTCTGTTTGCAGGTTGATTTAACACCGATACTGGAAGTAGGCAAAATAGATTTTGTACTATAAGATTGGGGACAAACCGCCAAATCACAAATAGCCACATTTCCCACCTCAATCCACAAGTGTCTTTAAACACCCACAGGTCTCATGGTTGGGAACTGTGAGTGCAATGCTGTTTAGTACTTTGACACCCAAGCCCAATATCTACATAAAAACAGGGAGAGTGAACCCATTAAATATCCTGCACAGAAAAAAAGAGACTGAAAGGAACTAATGACACTAAAAAATAAAGGCAAATCACTGCTGCCCACTAGAAAAAAACATGGTATTTCAAAAAAAGAAAGTTACACACACATATGTAATTATGCACACATATACAAAGACACAAATATACAGTTACAGGAACCTATATAGACATACACATTTATACAGTTACACAGAAACAAATATAGGTACACAGACAAACAGTATATACAGTTACATAAAAACATGTACAAACACATATACAGTATACAGTTACACAAAAACATATACAGACAGATATTTACAGTTACACAGACACATATATACTGTAGGTACACAGAAACATTTATCCAGTGACACAGGCACATACACAGATATATATATATACTGTATATATATATAAACCTTAGACAAAAAACCTTACTGTTTCACATGTCCCATTAAAGCTTCCTAGATATGATCTGAAATTTCACAAAACCTACTGAATTTGTGCCACTCAAACTAAAAAAAAACAATGACATTCAGATCACCTTAATAGAAGTGTTCCTTGCACAAAAAAAACATGGTATGCCATCACACCCTGTGGTTAACTGCAGATTCAGCACTCTCACAGAGTGAAATTGCTGTCACTCACAAAATGGTGGAGCTGCTAATTCACAAAATTGTGTGCTCATTGGAATACACACATGCAGTCTATGCAGCGAATTTAGACTTGGGGTTTGTTTTATTAGGTAGCTATTGTTCAGGGTATGCACCGCACCAAAAAAAACCAACAGCTAGCACTGGGCTTTGGAGACCCAGTACTGGTTGTGCTAAATACAGGGGACAAACGACATAAGGGTCCCCCATTTTAAGCACAACCAGCACCAGGCTTTACAGAACCAGTCCTGGTTGCCAAAATACGTGGGACAAATGATGTAGGGGTCCACCATATTCAGCGTATCCAGCACTGGGCTTTGAGCTGGTCCAGGAAATACAGGGGAAAAACATGCGTAGGGTCCCCAATTATTTACCAGAACCAGCACCGGAATTTTTGAAGCGGGGGGTTAATGCCACAGCCAGGAAAGCCCTTTCAGTGGGCTCCCCGGCCGAAGCATCAACCCTGACCGCTAGTCAGCCCAGGCCAGGGATTCCTGGGGACTCCCCCCAATAAAGCGGTCCCCCTCTCCAGAGTACCCCAAGCCCAGGCTGGTGGGTGCCGGGTTGATTATGTAATGTTTAGTGCATATAAAGCACCTAATTTATTGTCTTTTGCAGAAGCACTACAGGCCCCACCAAGCCTTCCCCACATGCTGGTACTTGGAGAACCACAAGTACCAACAAGCAAGGCATAAAGAGCTCCGCTGATAGCTAGAGTACTTCTGTAAAAGAAAATTATAGAAAAAACACAGACACTGATTGTTTTAAAATTTAAATTTTCAGTACCATCACATGTGGGATGGCAGCAATTAAGCTCTTTTTCATAGCTGCAGCTTCCCCCAGGACTTCTCCGGTGTCATCACCTGGAATGCGGCGGCTGTTAAGCTCTTTTTCATGGCCGCTGCCCATCCAGGAGTTCCCCGGCATCTTCTTTCTTCGGCAGGTCTTCTCTGCTGCCAAAGGGCTCCCCTGGCTATGGCATTAGCCCCCTCTAGAAAGGGTCCAGTGCTGGTTCTGGTAAATACAGCAGGACCCTACGCATTTTCCACCCCCAGTTTTTACAGAACCAGAACCGACTCAGAGCCCAGTGCTGGTGACGCTGAATATGAGGGACCCCTTCATCATTTGTCCCTGGTTCTGGAAAAGCATGGTGCTGGTTGTGCTTAATATGGAGGACCTCTACATTGTTTGTCCCCTGTATTTATTAGCACAACTAGTACTGGGTTTCCAAAGCCCGATGCTGGTTGTTTTTTTTTTTTGGGGGGGGGAAGGGGGCATGTCATATTTTTTTTACATAGGTTTTCTTTTTTCTTTTTAAACAAAGAAGCACAGACAGGTCTCACAGATCCCGTCTGTGCTTCTGTGTTTGTTTATTTATACACAAATGCAGGTATCATGGATCTTTCAGATCCGAGCCTGCATCTGTCTGCTGCTACCTCCCCCGGGTCCTGCCACATGCACCACCGCAGCCCGCACTGCCGCTGCACTTCTGCCACTAATACCCGCTACCATCCCTGGGTCCCAACTGCAACTAACAACTGCTACTCCACCTCCCCCGAGTCCAGGCTGCAGCTAGCGGCCACTTTCTTCCCCCGAGCCCACTGCCGCTACCGCCCACACTGGACAGCCATCTTGGTGCACCCAAGTGAAGCCACAGGGAGTACACCTGCTGCAGGCTCCTACTAAGGCTGCGGAACAAGTTGAAACTCCCTATCTCTACAATGGCGGATTCGTGAGGTAATACGGTAACTTTCTCATGTACCTAAACCCCAAAAGCACCTACTCTGGAACTAAAGCTGTCTAATAAAACAAACCCAAGTCTAAATTCACCCCCTACCCTGAGTTATGCCTTCCTGAAAATTCCCAATAGAGAATAGCAGAAAAGTGGTCCTAATTAAGAGTGTCAGAAAAAACTGACATTTGGAAATTTAGGTCACTTCAAAATCCCTATTTTTTATGTTTTTGCCCTGAAATTTTGAATGCAGCACCAAGCGACAGTTCTACCCGCATGTGCCAAATTTCAGCACAGTACCTCCAATAGCTTTTGAGGTGTAGCCCCTTAAACACCATGCCCTCCCTCGGGAGTTCTCTATGGGAGAATTCCTTTTTTGAAAATCAGCCTTAATATAATGGCATGACTGTGCCCTTATAATATACATAGTGACATGGAAACTTATACACAGACAGATATATACAGTTACAAAGACATATATAGGTACATAGAACATATATAGTTACACAGACACATGTATGCAGTTACAGACAGATATAGTTACAGTGATACATACAGTATATACAGACACATTTATATATATACAGTAACTCAGACATATATATTGTTACAGACACATAACTACAGTTACACAGATACATATAAACAGTTACATAGATACATATATATAGATACACCAGTTGGTGGAGGGTAGCCTCCTCTCTTCTGATTCTGCTGCCCTCAGCCAGACTGCTGCTGCATAATCACACTCAGGTGAAGGTTTAGCATGTGTTCCTGGCATACCTTTACTCAGTCTGTCTCAGTCTCTGGTCTATGACTACCTGTACAATTACCTGCCTCAGGTTACTATACTGCCTGTTGCTACTCCAGCTTAACTCTCTGCGGCCACCTCGTTTCTTACTAAAGCTCCTACTATCTTGAGTTTAAGTCTTGGGGGGCATCTAAGTACTTGTGAGAATATAAATCTCTATGGGAATGGCAGCTGCTATAGGTGAAGACCTCTAGCTTGATTCTATGAGTTCATGTGGTTTCCTAGGTGAGCCCTAACAGTATGACTGTATAGCAGTAACATATTATCACACCTCTGCAGGTCTAAAACAAGGGTCCAGCCTGGGAGTTACCAGTAATTAATAAAAATTAATTACCTGTCCTGTGTCTTCTACTCTTGTGCTTCTCATTCAGGTCCAAGCTTTGCTCCTGTGGTGTCAGCAGAGGCAGGTGACTCAACTTGTTTCTTTAGTATATGTTTTGTGGTAAAGATGACCTCACAGTTGTCCCAAGTAGACGTTTGGACTGAAGGTGACCTTCTAATAGTCCAGCAATGTAGTATGCTTGGCTGTTGACCTCACATTTTGTTTCATGGAGAAGGCCCACCTGGAAAAAGTTAGAGGTGTGATAATATGTGCCTGCTATACACTATACATGCACATATACAGGTAGTTTTGCCTAAGTAAAAATGTCCATACCTAACATAAATATTTTACTTCACCCTATCTTGAGTAACCGTTTTGTGGTAAAGACAACTTCACAGTTGTCCTAAAGTGAAATTATGGGTGAATAATCCATAAATGAATATTGCTTGGCTGTTGACCTCACATATTAATGGATGGAATGGTCCCACTTGGAGAAACCTAGAGTTTTAATAATGTTCCTGCGATGCAGTAAAATGCATATATATCACATTACACCTCTCTCTGTTTGCAGGTTGATTTAACACAGATACTGGAAGTAGGCAAAATAGATTTTGTACTATAAGATTGGGGACAAACCGCCAAATCACAAATAGCCACATTTCCCACCTCAATCCACAAGTGTCTTTAAAGACCCACAGGTCTCATGGTTGGGAACTTTGAGTGCAATGCTGTTTAGTACTTTGACACCCAAGCCCAATATCTACATAAAAACAGGGAGAGTGAACCCATTAAATATCCTGCACAGAAAAAAAGAGACTGAAAGGAACTAATGACACTAAAAAATAAAGGCAAATCACTGCTGCCCACTAGAAAAAAACATGGTATTTCAAAAAAAGAAAGTTACACACACATATGTAATTATGCAGACATATACACAGACACAAATATACAGTTACAGAAACCTGTATACTATACACATACACATTTATACAGTTACACAGAAACAAATATAGGTACACAGACATACAGTATATACAGTTACATAAAAACATGTACAAACACATATACAGTATACAGTTACACAAAAACATATACAGACAGATATTTACAGTTACACAGACACATATATACTGTAGGTACACAGAAACATTTATCCAGTGACACAGGCACATACACAGATATATATATATATATATATATATATATATATATATATACTGTATATATATATATATATATATATAATCCTTAGACAAAAAAACCTTACTGTTTCACATGTCCCATTAAGGCTTCCTAGATATGATCTGAAATTTCACAAAACCAACTGAATTTGTGCCACTCAAACTAAAAAAAAGCAATGACATTCCAATCACCTTAACAGTAGTGTTCCTTGCACAAAAAAACATGGTATGCCATCACACCCTGTGGTTAACTGCAGATTCAGCACTCTCACAGAGTGAAATTGCTGTCACTCACAAAATGGTGGAGTTGCTAATTCACAAAATTGTGTGCTCATTGGAATACACACATGCAATCTATGCAGCGAATTTAGGCTTGGGGCTTGTTTTATTAGGTAGCTAATGTTCAGGGTATGCCCCCCCTAAAAAAACAACAACTAGCACTGGGCTTTGGAGACCCAGTACTGGTTGTGCTAAATACAGGGAACAAACGACATAAGGGTCCCCCATGTTAAGAACAACCAGCACCAGGCTTTTGAGAACCAGTCCTGGTTGTCAAAATATGTGGGACAAATGATGTAGGGGTCCCCCATATTCAGCATAACCAGCACTGGGCTTTGAGCCGGTCCTGGAAATACAGGGGAAAAACATGCGTAGGGTCCCCAAGTATTTACCAGAACCAGCACCGGAATTTTTGTAGCGGGGGGTTAATGCCACAGCCAGGAAAGCCCTTTCACTGGGCTCCCGGGCCAAAGCATCAACCCTGACCGCTAGTCAGCCCAGGCCAGGGATTCCTGGGGACTTCCCCCAATAAAGCGGTCCCCCTCTCCAGAGCACCCCAAGCCCAGGCTGGTGGGTGCTGGGTTGATTATGTAATGTTTAGTGCATAATAAAGACCTAATTTATTGTCTTTTGCAGAAGCACTACAGGCCCCAGCAAGCCTTCCCCACTTGCTGGTACTTGGAGAACCACAAGTACTAACAAGCAAGGCATAAAGAGCTCCGCTGATAGCTACAGTACCTCTGTAAAAGAAATTTATAGAAAAAACACAGACACTGATTGTTTTAAAATTTAATTTTTCAGTACCATCACCTGTGGGACAGCAGCCTTTAAGCTCTTTTTCATGGCTGCAGCTTCCCCCAGGACTTCTCCGGTGTCATCACCTGGAGGGCAGCGGCCGTTGAGCTCTTTTTCATGGCCGCTGCCCATCCAGGACTTCCCCGGCATCTTCTTTCTTCGGCAGGTCTTCTCTGCTACCAAAGGGCTCCCCTGGCAATGGCATTAGCCCTCTCTAGAAATGGTCCAGTGCTGGTTCTGGTAAATACAGCAGGACCCTACGCATTTTCCACCCCCAGTATTTACAGAACCAAAACCGACTCAGAGCCCAATGCTGGTTATGCTGAATATGAGGGACCCCTTCGTCATTTGTCCCCCGTACTTTGGCAACCAGGACTGGTTCTGGAAAAGCATGGTGCTGGTTGTGCTTAATATGGAGGACCCCTACATTGTTTGTCCCCTGTATTTATTAGCACAACCAGTACTGGGTTTCCAAAGCCCGGTGCGGGTTGTTTTTTTTTGGGGGGGGAAGGGGAATGCCATATTTTTTTACATAGGTTTTTTTTTTCTTTTTAAACAAAGAAGCACAGAAAGGTCTCACGGATCCAGTCTGTGCTTCTGTGTTTGTTTATTTATACACAAATGCAGGTATCATGGATCTTTCAGATCTGAGCCTGCATCTGTCTGCTGCTACCTCCCCCGGGTCCTGCCGCATGCACCACCACAGCCCGCACTGCCGCTGCACTTCTGCCACTAATACCCGCTACCGTCCCTGGGTCCCAACTGCAGCTAACGACTGCTACTCCACCTCCCCCGAGTCCAGGCTGCAGCTAGCGGCCACTTTCTTCCCCCGAGCCCACCGCTGCTACCGCTTGCACTGGACAGCCATCTTGGTGCACCCAAGTGAAGCCACAGGGAGTGCACCTGCTGGAGGCTCCTACTAAGGCTGTGGAACAAGTTGAAACTCCCTATCGCTACAATGTTGGATTCGTGAGGTAATACGGTAACTTTCTCATTTACCTAAACCCCAAAAGCAACTACTCTGGAACTAAAGCTATCTAATAAAACAACCCCAAGTCTAATTTCACCCCCTACCCTAAGTTATGCCTTCCTGAAAATTCCCCATAGAGAATAGCAGAAAAGTGGTCCTAATTAAGAGTGTCAGAAAAAACTGACATTTGGAAATTTAGGTCACTTCAAAATCCCTATTTTTTATGTTTTTGCCCTGAAATTTTGAATGCAGCGCCGAGCGACAGTTCTACCCGACCATGCCAAATTTCAGCACGGTACCTCCAATAGCTTTTGAGGTGTAGCCCCTTAAACACCATGCCCTCCCTCGGGAGTTGTCTATGGGAGAATTCCATTTTTTGAAATTCAGCCTTAATATAAGGGCATGACTGTGCCCTTATAATATACATAGTGACATGGAAACTTATACACAGACAGATATATTTAGTTACAAAGACATATACAGGTACATAGAACATATATAGTTACATGGACACATGTATGCAGTTACAGACAGATATAGTTACAGTGATACATACAGTATATACAGACACTTATATATATGTAGTAACTCAGACATATATAATGTTACAGACACATAACTACAGTTACACAGATACATATAAACAGTTACATAGATACATATATATAGATACACCAGTTGGTGGAGGGTAGCCTCCTCTCTTCTGATTCTGCTGCCCTCAGCCAGACTGCTGCTGCATAATCACACTCAGGTGAAGGTTTAGCATGTGTTCCTGGCATACCTTTACTCAGTCTGTCTCAGTCTCTGGTCTATGACTACCTGTACAATTACCTGCCTCAGGTTACTATACTGCCTGTTGCTACTCCAGCTTAACTCTCTGCGGCCACCTCGTTTCTTACTTAAGCTCCTGCTATCTTGAGTTTAAGTCTTGGGGGGCATCTAAGTACTTGTGAGAATATAAAACTCTATGGGAATGGCAGCTGCTATAGGTGAAGACCTCTAGCTTGATTCTAGGAGTTCATGTGGTTTCCTAGGTGAGCCCTAACAGTATGAATGTATAGCAGTAACATATTATCAAACCTCTGCAGGTCTAGAACAAGGGTCCAGCCTGGGAGTTACCAGTAATTAATAAAAATTAATTACCTGTCCTGTGTCTTCTACTCTTGTGCTTCTCATTCAGGTCCAAGCTTTGCTCCTGTGGTGTCAGCAGAGGCAGGTGAATCAACTTGTTTCTTTAGTATATGTTTTGTGGTAAAGATGACCTCACAGTTGTCCCAAGTAGACGTTTGGACTGAAGGTGACCTTCTAATAGTCCAGCAATGTAGTATGCTTGGCTGTTGACCTCACATTTTGTTTCATGGAGAAGGCCCACCTGGAAAAAGTTAGAGGTGTGATAATATGTTCCTGCTATACACTATATATGCACATATACAGGTAGTTTTGCCTAAGTAAAAATGTCCATACCTAACATAAATATTTTACTTCACCCTATCTTGAGTAACCGTTTTGTGGTAAAGACAACTTCACAGTTGTCCTAAAGTGAAATTACGGGTGAATAATCCATAAATGAATATTGCTTGGCTGTTGACCTCACATATTAATGGATGGAATGGTCCCACCTGGAAAAACCTAGAGTTTTAATAATGTTCCTGCGATGCAGTAAAATGCATATATATCACATTACACCTCTCTCTGTTTGCAGGTTGATTTAACACCGATACTGGAAGTAGGCAAAATAGATTTTGTACTATAAGATTGGGGACAAACCGCCAAATCACAAATAGCCACATTTCCCACCTCAATCCACAAGTGTCTTTAAACACCCACAGGTCTCATGGTTGGGAACTGTGAGTGCAATGCTGTTTAGTACTTTGACACCCAAGCCCAATATCTACATAAAAACAGGGAGAGTGAACCCATTAAATATCCTGCACAGAAAAAAAGAGACTGAAAGGAACTAATGACACTAAAAAATAAAGGCAAATCACTGCTGCCCACTAGAAAAAAACATGGTATTTCAAAAAAAGAAAGTTACACACACATATGTAATTATGCACACATATACAAAGACACAAATATACAGTTACAGAAACCTATATAGACATACACATTTATACAGTTACACAGAAACAAATATAGGTACACAGACAAACAGTATATACAGTTACATAAAAACATGTACAAACACATATACAGTATACAGTTACACAAAAACATATACAGACAGATATTTACAGTTACACAGACACATATATACTGTAGGTACACAGAAACATTTATCCAGTGACACAGGCACATACACAGATATATATATATACTGTATATATATATAAACCTTAGACAAAAAACCTTATTGTTTCACATGTCCCATTAAAGCTTCCTAGATATGATCTGAAATTTCACAAAACCTACTGAATTTGTGCCACTCAAACTAAAAAAAAACAATGACATTCAGATCACCTTAATAGAAGTGTTCCTTGCACAAAAAAAACATGGTATGCCATCACACCCTGTGGTTAACTGCAGATTCAGCACTCTCACAGAGTGAAATTGCTGTCACTCACAAAATGGTGGAGCTGCTAATTCACAAAATTGTGTGCTCATTGGAATACACACATGCAGTCTATGCAGCGAATTTAGACTTGGGGTTTGTTTTATTAGGTAGCTATTGTTCAGGGTATGCACCGCGCCAAAAAAAACCAACAGCTAGCACTGGGCTTTGGAGACCCAGTACTGGTTGTGCTAAATACAGGGGACAAACGACATAAGGGTCCCCCATTTTAAGCACAACCAGCACCAGGCTTTACAGAACCAGTCCTGGTTGCCAAAATACGTGGGACAAATGATGTAGGGGTCCCCCATATTCAGCGTAACCAGCACTGGGCTTTGAGCCGGTCCTGGAAATACAGGGGAAAAACATGCGTAGGGTCCCCAATTATTTACCAGAACCAGCACTGGAATTTTTGTAGCGGGGGGTTAATGCCACAGCCAGGAAAGCCCTTTCACTGGGCTCCCCGGCCGAAGCATCAACCCTGACCGCTAGTCAGCCCAGGCCAGGGATTCCTGGGGACTCCCCCCAATAAAGCGGTCCCCCTCTCCAGAGTACCCCAAGCCCAGGCTGGTGGGTGCCGGGTTGATTATGTAATGTTTAGTGCATATAAAGCACCTAATTTATTGTCTTTTGCAGAAGCACTACAGGCCCCACCAAGCCTTCCCCACATGCTGGTACTTGGAGAACCACAAGTACCAACAAGCAAGGCATAAAGAGCTCCGCTGATAGCTAGAGTACTTCTGTAAAAGAAAATTATAGAAAAAACACAGACACTGATTGTTTTAAAATTTAATTTTTCAGTACCATCACCTGTGGGATGGCAGCCATTAAGCTCTTTTTCATAGCTGCAGCTTCCCCCAGGACTTCTCCGGTGTCATCACCTGGAATGCGGCGGCTGTTAAGCTCTTTTTCATGGCCGCTGCCCATCCAGGAGTTCCCCGGCATCTTCTTTCTTCGGCAGGTCTTCTCTGCTGCCAAAGGGCTCCCCTGGCTATGGCATTAGCCCCCTCTAGAAAGGGTCCAGTGCTGGTTCTGGTAAATACAGCAGGACCCTACGCATTTTCCACCCCCAGTTTTTACAGAACCAGAACCGACTCAGAGCCCAGTGCTGGTGACGCTGAATATGAGGGACCCCTTCATCATTTGTCCCTGGTTCTGGAAAAGCATGGTGCTGGTTGTGCTTAATATGGAGGACCTCTACATTGTTTGTCCCCTGTATTTATTAGCACAACTAGTACTGGGTTTCCAAAGCCCGATGCTGGTTGTTTTTTTTTTTTTGGGGGGGGAAGGGGGCATGTCATATTTTTTTTACATAGGTTTTCTTTTTTCTTTTTAAACAAAGAAGCACAGACAGGTCTCACAGATCCCGTCTGTGCTTCTGTGTTTGTTTATTTATACACAAATGCAGGTATCATGGATCTTTCAGATCCGAGCCTGCATCTGTCTGCTGCTACCTCCCCCGGGTCCTGCCACATGCACCACCGCAGCCCGCACTGCCGCTGCACTTCTGCCACTAATACCCGCTACCATCCCTGGGTCCCAACAACTGCTACTCCACCTCCCCCGAGTCCAGGCTGCAGCTAGCGGCCACTTTCTTCCCCCGAGCCCACTACCACTACCGCCCACACTGGACAGCCATCTTGGTGCACCCAAGTGAAGCCACAGGGAGTACACCTGCTGCAGGCTCCTACTAAGGCTGCGGAACAAGTTGAAACTCCCTATCTCTACAATGGCGGATTCGTGAGGTAATACGGTAACTTTCTCATGTACCTAAACCCCAAAAGCACCTACTCTGGAACTAAAGCTGTCTAATAAAACAAACCCAAGTCTAAATTCACCCCCTACCCTGAGTTATGCCTTCCTGAAAATTCCCAATAGAGAATAGCAGAAAAGTGGTCCTAATTAAGAGTGTCAGAAAAAACTGACATTTGGAAATTTAGGTCACTTCAAAATCCCTATTTTTTATGTTTTTGCCCTGAAATTTTGAATGCAGCACCAAGCGACAGTTCTACCCGCACGTGCCAAATTTCAGCACAGTACCTCCAATAGCTTTTGAGGTGTAGCCCCTTAAACACCATGCCCTCCCTCGGGAGTTCTCTATGGGAGAATTCCTTTTTTGAAAATCAGCCTTAATATAATGGCATGACTGTGCCCTTATAATATACATAGTGACATGGAAACTTATACATAGACAGATATATACAGTTACAAAGACATATATAGGTACATAGAACATATATAGTTACACAGACACATGTATGCAGTTACAGACAGATATAGTTACAGTGATACATACAGTATATACAGACACATTTATATATATACAGTAACTCAGACATATATATTGTTACAGACACATAACTACAGTTACACAGATACATATAAACAGTTACATAGATACATATATATAGATACACCAGTTGGTGGAGGGTAGCCTCCTCTCTTCTGATTCTGCTGCCCTCAGCCAGACTGCTGCTGCATAATCACACTCAGGTGAAGGTTTAGCATGTGTTCCTGGCATACCTTTACTCAGTCTGTCTCAGTCTCTGGTCTATGACTACCTGTACAATTACCTGCCTCAGGTTACTATACTGCCTGTTGCTACTCCAGCTTAACTCTCTGCGGCCACCTCGTTTCTTACTTAAGCTCCTACTATCTTGAGTTTAAGTCTTGGGGGGCATCTAAGTACTTGTGAGAATATAAATCTCTATGGGAATGGCAGCTGCTATAGGTGAAGACCTCTAGCTTGATTCTATGAGTTCATGTGGTTTCCTAGGTGAGCCCTAACAGTATGAATGTATAGCAGTAACATATTATCACACCTCTGCAGGTCTAAAACAAGGGTCCAGCCTGGGAGTTACCAGTAATTAATAAAAATTAATTACCTGTCCTGTGTCTTCTACTCTTGTGCTTCTCATTCAGGTCCAAGCTTTGCTCCTGTGGTGTCAGCAGAGGCAGGTGACTCAACTTGTTTCTTTAGTATATGTTTTGTGGTAAAGATGACCTCACAGTTGTCCCAAGTAGACGTTTGGACTGAAGGTGACCTTCTAATAGTCCAGCAATGTAGTATGCTTGGCTGTTGACCTCACATTTTGTTTCATGGAGAAGGCCCACCTGGAAAAAGTTAGAGGTGTGATAATATGTGCCTGCTATACACTATACATGCACATATACAGGTAGTTTTGCCTAAGTAAAAATGTCCATACCTAACATAAATATTTTACTTCACCCTATCTTGAGTAACCGTTTTGTGGTAAAGACAACTTCACAGTTGTCCTAAAGTGAAATTATGGGTGAATAATCCATAAATGAATATTGCTTGGCTGTTGACCTCACATATTAATGGATGGAATGGTCCCACTTGGAGAAACCTAGAGTTTTAATAATGTTCCTGCGATGCAGTAAAATGCATATATATCACATTACACCTCTCTCTGTTTGCAGGTTGATTTAACACAGATACTGGAAGTAGGCAAAATAGATTTTGTACTATAAGATTGGGGACAAACCGCCAAATCACAAATAGCCACATTTCCCACCTCAATCCACAAGTGTCTTTAAAGACCCACAGGTCTCATGGTTGGGAACTTTGAGTGCAATGCTCTTTAGTACTTTGACACCCAAGCCCAATATCTACATAAAAACAGGGAGAGTGAACTAATTAAATATCCTGCACAGAAAAAAAGAGACTGAAAGGAACTAATGACACTAAAAAATAAAGGCAAATCACTGCTGCCCACTAGAAAAAAACATGGTATTTCAAAAAAAGAAAGTTACACACACATATGTAATTATGCAGACATATACACAGACACAAATATACAGTTACAGAAACCTATATACTATACACATACACATTTATACAGTTACACAGAAACAAATATAGGTACACAGACATACAGTATATACAGTTACATAAAAACATGTACAAACACATATACAGTATACAGTTACACAAAAACATATACAGACAGATATTTACAGTTACACAGACACATATATACTGTAGGTACACAGAAACATTTATCCAGTGACACAGGCACATACACAGATATATATATATATATATATATATATATATATATACTGTATATATATATATATAGTCCTTAGACAAAAAAACCTTACTGTTTCACATGTCCCATTAAGGCTTCCTAGATATGATCTGAAATTTCACAAAACCTACTGAATTTGTGCCACTCAAACTAAAAAAAAGCAATGACATTCCAATCACCTTAACAGTAGTGTTCCTTGCACAAAAAAACATGGTATGCCATCACACCCTGTGGTTAACTGCAGATTCAGCACTCTCACAGAGTGAAATTGCTGTCACTCACAAAATGGTGGAGTTGCTAATTCACAAAATTGTGTGCTCATTGGAATACACACATGCAATCTATGCAGCGAATTTAGGCTTGGGGCTTGTTTTACTAGGTAGCTAATGTTCAGGGTATGCCCCCCCTAAAAAAACAACAACTAGCACTGGGCTTTGGAGACCCAGTACTGGTTGTGCTAAATACAGGGAACAAACGACATAAGGGTCCCCCATGTTAAGAACAACCAGCACCAGGCTTTTGAGAACCAGTCCTGGTTGTCAAAATATGTGGGACAAATGATGTAGGGGTCCCCCATATTCAGCATAACCAGCACTGGGCTTTGAGCCGGTCCTGGAAATACAGGGGAAAAACATGCGTAGGGTCCCCAAGTATTTACCAGAACCAGCACCGGAATTTTTGTAGCGGGGGGTTAATGCCACAGCCAGGAAAGCCCTTTCACTGGGCTCCCCGGCCAAAGCATCAACCCTGACCGCTAGTCAGCCCAGGCCAGGGATTCCTGGGGACTTCCCCCAATAAAGCGGTCCCCCTCTCCAGAGCACCCCAAGCCCAGGCTGGTGGGTGCTGGGTTGATTATGTAATGTTTAGTGCATAATAAAGACCTAATTTATTGTCTTTTGCAGAAGCACTACAGGCCCCAGCAAGCCTTCCCCACTTGCTGGTACTTGGAGAACCACAAGTACTAACAAGCAAGGCATAAAGAGCTCCGCTGATAGCTACAGTACTTCTGTAAAAGAAATTTATAGAAAAAACACAGACACTGATTGTTTTAAAATTTAATTTTTCAGTACCATCACCTGTGGGACAGCAGCCTTTAAGCTCTTTTTCATGGCTGCAGCTTCCCCCAGGACTTCTCCGGTGTCATCACCTGGAGGGCAGCGGCCGTTGAGCTCTTTTTCATGGCCGCTGCCCATCCAGGACTTCCCCGGCATCTTCTTTCTTCGGCAGGTCTTCTCTGCTACCAAAGGGCTCCCCTGGCAATGGCATTAGCCCTCTCTAGAAATGGTCCAGTGCTGGTTCTGGTAAATACAGCAGGACCCTACGCATTTTCCACCCCCAGTATTTACAGAACCAAAACCGACTCAGAGCCCAATGCTGGTTATGCTGAATATGAGGGACCCCTTCGTCATTTGTCCCCCGTACTTTGGCAACCAGGACTGGTTCTGGAAAAGCATGGTGCTGGTTGTGCTTAATATGGAGGACCCCTACATTGTTTGTCCCCTGTATTTATTAGCACAACCAGTACTGGGTTTCCAAAGCCCGGTGCGGGTTGTTTTTTTTTTGGGGGGGGAAGGGGAATGCCATATTTTTTTACATAGGTTTTTTTTTTCTTTTTAAACAAAGAAGCACAGAAAGGTCTCACGGATCCAGTCTGTGCTTCTGTGTTTGTTTATTTATACACAAATGCAGGTATCATGGATCTTTCAGATCTGAGCCTGCATCTGTCTGCTGCTACCTCCCCCGGGTCCTGCCGCATGCACCACCACAGCCCGCACTGCCGCTGCACTTCTGCCACTAATACCCGCTACCGTCCCTGGGTCCCAACTGCAGCTAACGACTGCTACTCCACCTCCCCCGAGTCCAGGCTGCAGCTAGCGGCCACTTTCTTCCCCCGAGCCCACCGCTGCTACCGCTTGCACTGGACAGCCATCTTGGTGCACCCAAGTGAAGCCACAGGGAGTGCACCTGCTGGAGGCTCCTACTAAGGCTGTGGAACAAGTTGAAACTCCCTATCGCTACAATGTTGGATTCGTGAGGTAATACGGTAACTTTCTCATTTACCTAAACCCCAAAAGCAACTACTCTGGAACTAAAGCTATCTAATAAAACAACCCCAAGTCTAAATTCACCCCCTACCCTAAGTTATGCCTTCCTGAAAATTCCCCATAGAGAATAGCAGAAAAGTGGTCCTAATTAAGAGTGTCAGAAAAAACTGACATTTGGAAATTTAGGTCACTTCAAAATCCCTATTTTTTATGTTTTTGCCCTGAAATTTTGAATGCAGTGCCGAGCGACAGTTCTACCCGACCATGCCAAATTTCAGCACGGTACCTCCAATAGCTTTTGAGGTGTAGCCCCTTAAACACCATGCCCTCCCTCGGGAGTTGTCTATGGGAGAATTCCATTTTTTGAAATTCAGCCTTAATATAAGGGCATGACTGTGCCCTTATAATATACATAGTGACATGGAAACTTATACACAGACAGATATATTTAGTTACAAAGACATATACAGGTACATAGAACATATATAGTTACATGGACACATGTATGCAGTTACAGACAGATATAGTTACAGTGATACATACAGTATATACAGACACTTATATATATGTAGTAACTCAGACATATATAATGTTACAGACACATAACTACAGTTACACAGATACATATAAACAGTTACATAGATACATATATATAGATACACCAGTTGGTGGAGGGTAGCCTCCTCTCTTCTGATTCTGCTGCCCTCAGCCAGACTGCTGCTGCATAATCACACTCAGGTGAAGGTTTAGCATGTGTTCCTGGCATACCTTTACTCAGTCTGTCTCAGTCTCTGGTCTATGACTACCTGTACAATTACCTGCCTCAGGTTACTATACTGCCTGTTGCTACTCCAGCTTAACTCTCTGCGGCCACCTCGTTTCTTACTTAAGCTCCTGCTATCTTGAGTTTAAGTCTTGGGGGGCATCTAAGTACTTGTGAGAATATAAAACTCTATGGGAATGGCAGCTGCTATAGGTGAAGACCTCTAGCTTGATTCTAGGAGTTCATGTGGTTTCCTAGGTGAGCCCTAACAGTATGAATGTATAGCAGTAACATATTATCAAACCTCTGCAGGTCTAGAACAAGGGTCCAGCCTGGGAGTTACCAGTAATTAATAAAAATTAATTACCTGTCCTGTGTCTTCTACTCTTGTGCTTCTCATTCAGGTCCAAGCTTTGCTCCTGTGGTGTCAGCAGAGGCAGGTGAATCAACTTGTTTCTTTAGTATATGTTTTGTGGCAAAGATGACCTCACAGTTGTCCCAAGTAGACGTTTGGACTGAAGGTGACCTTCTAATAGTCCAGCAATGTAGTATGCTTGGCTGTTGACCTCACATTTTGTTTCATGGAGAAGGCCCACCTGGAAAAAGTTAGAGGTGTGATAATATGTTCCTGCTATACACTATATATGCACATATACAGGTAGTTTTGCCTAAGTAAAAATGTCCATACCTAACATAAATATTTAACTTCACCCTATCTTGAGTAACCGTTTTGTGGTAAAGACAACTTCACAGTTGTCCTAAAGTGAAATTACGGGTGAATAATCCATAAATGAATATTGCTTGGCTGTTGACCTCACATATTAATGGATGGAATGGTCCCACCTGGAAAAACCTAGAGTTTTAATAATGTTCCTGCGATGCAGTAAAATGCATATATATCACATTACACCTCTCTCTGTTTGCAGGTTGATTTAACACCGATACTGGAAGTAGGCAAAATAGATTTTGTACTATAAGATTGGGGACAAACCGCCAAATCACAAATAGCCACATTTCCCACCTCAATCCACAAGTGTCTTTAAACACCCACAGGTCTCATGGTTGGGAACTGTGAGTGCAATGCTGTTTAGTACTTTGACACCCAAGCCCAATATCTACATAAAAACAGGGAGAGTGAACCCATTAAATATCCTGCACAGAAAAAAAGAGACTGAAAGGAACTAATGACACTAAAAAATAAAGGCAAATCACTGCTGCCCACTAGAAAAAAACATGGTATTTCAAAAAAAGAAAGTTACACACACATATGTAATTATGCACACATATACAAAGACACAAATATACAGTTACAGAAACCTATATAGACATACACATTTATACAGTTACACAGAAACAAATATAGGTACACAGACAAACAGTATATACAGTTACATAAAAACATGTACAAACACATATACAGTATACAGTTACACAAAAACATATACAGACAGATATTTACAGTTACACAGACACATATATACTGTAGGTACACAGAAACATTTATCCAGTGACACAGGCACATACACAGATATATATATATACTGTATATATATATAAACCTTAGACAAAAAACCTTACTGTTTCACATGTCCCATTAAAGCTTCCTAGATATGATCTGAAATTTCACAAAACCTACTGAATTTGTGCCACTCAAACTAAAAAAAAACAATGACATTCAGATCACCTTAATAGAAGTGTTCCTTGCACAAAAAAAACATGGTATGCCATCACACCCTGTGGTTAAGTGCAGATTCAGCACTCTCACAGAGTGAAATTGCTGTCACTCACAAAATGGTGGAGCTGCTAATTCACAAAATTGTGTGCTCATTGGAATACACACATGCAGTCTATGCAGCGAATTTAGACTTGGGGTTTGTTTTATTAGGTAGCTATTGTTCAGGGTATGCACCGCGCCAAAAAAAAACAACAGCTAGCACTGGGCTTTGGAGACCCAGTACTGGTTGTGCTAAATACAGGGGACAAACGACATAAGGGTCCCCCATTTTAAGCACAACCAGCACCAGGCTTTACAGAACCAGTCCTGGTTGCCAAAATACGTGGGACAAATGATGTAGGGGTCCACCATATTCAGCGTAACCAGCACTGGGCTTTGAGCCGGTCCTGGAAATACAGGGGAAAAACATGCGTAGGGTCCCCAATTATTTACCAGAACCAGCACTGGAATTTTTGTAGCGGGGGGTTAATGCCACAGCCAGGAAAGCCCTTTCACTGGGCTCCCCGGCCGAAGCATCAACCCTGACCGCTAGTCAGCCCAGGCCAGGGATTCCTGGGGACTCCCCCCAATAAAGCGGTCCCCCTCTCCAGAGTACCCCAAGCCCAGGCTGGTGGGTGCCGGGATGATTATGTAATGTTTAGTGCATATAAAACACCTAATTTATTGTCTTTTGCAGAAGCACTACAGGCCCCAGCAAGCCTTCCCCACATGCTGGTACTTGGAGAACCACAAGTACCAACAAGCAAGGCATAAAGAGCTCCGCTGATAGCTACAGTACTTCTGTAAAAGAAATTTATAGAAAAAACACAGACACTGATTGTTTTAAAATTTAATTTTTCAGTACCATCACCTGTGGGACGGCAGCCTTTAAGCTCTTTTTTATGGCTGCAGCTTCCCCCAGGACTTCTCCGGTGTCATCACCTGGAATGCGGCGGCTGTTAAGCTCTTTTTCATGGCCGCTGCCCATCCAGGACTTTTCCGGCATCTTCTTTCTTCGGCAGGTCTTCTCTGCTGCCAAAGGGCTCCCCTGGCTATGGCATTAGCCCCCTCTAGAAAAGGTCCAGTGCTGGTTCTGGTAAATACAGCAGGACCCTACGCATTTTCCACCCCCAGTATTTACAGAACCAGAACCGACTCAGAGCCCAGTGCTGGTGACGCTGAATATGAGGGACCCCTTCGTCATTTGTCCCTGGTTCTGGAAAAGCATGGTGCTGGTTGTGCTTAATATGGAGGACCTCTACATTGTTTGTCCCCTGTATTTATTAGCACAACTAGTACTGGGTTTCCAAAGCCCGATGCTGGTTGTTTTTTTTTTGGGGGGGGGAAGGGGGCATGCCATATTTCTTTTACATAGGTTTTCTTTTTTCTTTTTAAACAAAGAAGCACAGACAGGTCTCACAGATCCCGTCTGTGCTTCTGTGTTTGTTTATTTCTACACAAATGCAGTTATCATGGATCTTTCAGATCCGAGCCTGCATCTGTCTGCTGCTACCTCCCCCGGGTCCTGCCGCATGCACCACCACAGCCTGCACTGCCGCTGCACTTCTGCCACTAATACCCGCTACCATCCCTGGGTCCCAACTGCAACTAACGACTTCTACTCCACCTCCCCCGAGTCCAGGCTGCAGCTAGCGGCCACTTTCTTCCCCCTAGCCCACCGACGCTACCGCCCGCACTGGCCAGCCATCTTGGTGCACCCAAGTGAAGCCACAGGGAGTACACCTGCTGCTGGCTCCTACTAAGGAAGCAGAACAAGTTGAAACTCCCTATCTATACAATGGCAGATTCATGAGATAATACGGTAACTTTCTCATTTACACCAAAAGCACCTACTCTGGAACTAAAGCTATCTAATAAAACAAACCCAAGTCTAAATTCACCCCCTACCTGGAGTTATGCCTTCCCGAAAATTCCCAATAGAGAATAGCAGAAAAGTGGTCCTAATTAAGAGTGTCAGAAAAAAATGACATTTGGAAATTTAGGTCACTTCAAAATCCCTATTTTTTATGTTTTTGCCCTGAAATTTTGAATGCAGCACCAAGCGACAGTTCTACCCACACGTGCCAAATTTCAGCACAATAGCTTTTGAGGTGTAGCCCCTTAAACACCATGCCCTCCCTCAGGAGTTCTCTATGGGAGAATTCCTTTTTTGAAAATCAGCATTAATATAAGGGCATGACTGTGCCCTTATAATATACATAGTGACATGGAAACTTATACACAGACAGATATATACAGTTACAAAGACATATATAGTTACATAGAACATATATAGTTACACAGACACATGTATGCAGTTACAGACAGATATGGTAACAGTGATACATACAGTATATACAGACACATTTATATATATACAGTAACTCAGACATATATATATTGTTATAGACACATAACTACAGTTACACAGATACATATAAACAGTTACATAGATACATATATATAGATACTCTAGTTGGTGGAGGGTAGCCTCCTCTCTTCTGATTCTGCTGCCCTCAGCCAGACTGCTGCTGCATAATCACACTCAGGTGAAGGTTTAGCATGTGTTCCTGGCATACCTTTACTCAGTCTGTCTCAGTCTCTGGTCTATGACTACCTGTACAATTACCTGCCTCAGGTTACTATACTGCCTGTTGCTACTCCAGCTTAACTCTCTGCGGCCACCTCGTTTCTTACTTAAGCTCCTACTATCTTGAGTTTATGTCTGGCGGGGCATCTAAGTACTTGTGAGAATATAAATCTCTATGGGAATGGCAGCTGCTATAAGTGAAGACCTCTAGCTTGATTCTATGAGTTTATGTGGTTTCCTAGGTGAGCCCTAACAGTATGAATGTATAGCAGTAACATATTATCACACCTCTGCAGGTCTAGAACAAGGGTCCAGCCTGGGAGTTACCAGTAATTAATAAAAATTAATTACCTGTCCTGTGTCTTCTACTCTTGTGATTCTCATTCAGGTCCAAGCTTTGCTCCTGTGGTGTCAGCAGAGGCAGGTGACTCAACTTGTTTCTTTAGTATATGTTTTGTGGTAAAGATGACCTCACAGTTGTCCCAAGTAGACGTTTGGACTGAAGGTGACCTTCTAATAGTCCAGCAATGTAGTATGCTTGGCTGTTGACCTCACATTTTGTTTCATGGAGAAGGCCCACCTGGAAAAAGTTAGAGGTGTGATAATATGTTCCTGCTATACACTATACATGCACATATACAGGTAGTTTTGCCTAAGTAAAAATGTCCATACCTAACATAAATATTTTACTTCACCCTATCTTGAGTAACCGTTTTGTGGTAAACACAACTTCACAGTTGTCCTAAAGTGAAATTACGGGTGAATAATCCATAAATGAATATTGCTTGGCTGTTGACCTCACATATTAATGGATGGAATGGTCCCACTTGGAGAAACCTAGAGTTTTAATAATGTTCCTGCGATGCAGTAAAATGCATATATATCACATTACACCTCTCTCTGTTTGCAGGTTGATTTAACACCGATACTGGAAGTAGGCAAAATAGATTTTGTACTATAAGATTGGGGACAAACCGCCAAATCACAAATAGCCACATTTCCCACCTCAATCCACAAGTGTCTTTAAACACCCACAGGTCTCATGGTTGGGAACTGTGAGTGCAATGCTGTTTAGTACTTTGACACCCAAGCCCAATATCTACATAAAAACAGGGAGAGTGAACCCATTAAATATCCTGCACAGAAAAAAAGAGACTGAAAGGAACTAATGACACTAAAAAATAAAGGCAAATCACTGCTGCCCACTAGAAAAAAACATGGTATTTCAAAAAAAGAAAGTTACACACACATATGTAATTATGCACACATATACAAAGACACAAATATACAGTTACAGAAACCTATATAGACATACACATTTATACAGTTACACAGAAACAAATATAGGTACACAGACAAACAGTATATACAGTTACATAAAAACATGGACAAACACATATACAGTATACAGTTACACAAAAACATATACAGACAGATATTTACAGTTACACAGACACATATATACTGTAGGTACACAGAAACATTTATCCAGTGACACAGGCACATACACAGATATATATATACTGTATATATATATATAATCCTTAGACAAAAAACCTTACTGTTTCACATGTCCCATTAAAGCTTCCTAGATATGATCTGAAATTTCACAAAACCTACTGAATTTGTGCCACTCAAACTAAAAAAAGCAATGACATTCCGATCACCTTAATAGAAGTGTTCCTTGCACAAAAAAAACATGGTATGTCATCACACCCTGTGGTTCACTGCAGATTCAGCACTCTCACAGAGTGAAATTGCTGTCACTCACAAAATGGTGGAGCTGCAAATTCACAAAATTGTGTGCTCATTGGAATACACACATGCAGTCTATGCAGCGAATTTAGGCTTGGGGCTTGTTTTATTAGGTAGCTATTGTTCAGGGTATGCCCCCCCCCAAAAAAACAACAACTAGCACTGGGCTTTGGAGACCCACTACTGGTTGTGCTAAATACAGGGAACAAACAACATAAGGGTCCCCCATGTTAAGCACAACCAGCACCAGGCTTTTGAGAACCAGTCCTGGTTGTCAAAATATGTGGGACAAATGATGTAGGGGTCCCCCATATTCAGCGTAACCAGCACTGGGCTTTGAGCCGGTCCTGGAAATATAGGGGAAAAACATGTGTAGGGTCCCCAAGTATTTACCAGAACCAGCACCGGAATTTTTGTAGCGGGGGTTAATGCCACAGCCAGGAAAGCCCTTTCACTGGGCTCCCCAGCTGAAGCATCAACCCTGACCGCTAGTCAGCCCAGGCCAGGGATTCCTGGGGACTCCCCCCAATAAAGCGGTCCCCCTCTCCAGAGCACCCCAAGCCCAGGCTGGTGGGTGCCGGGTTGATTATGTAATGTTTAGTGCATAATAAAGATCTAATTTATTGTCTTTTGCAGAAGCACTACAGGCCCCAGCAAGCCTTCCCCACTTGCTGGTACTTGGAGAACCACAAGTACCAACAAGCAAAGCATAAAGAGCTCCGCTGATAGCTACAGTACTTCTGTAAAAGAAATTTATAGAAAAAACACAGACACTGATTGTTTTAAAATTTCATTTTTCAGTACCATCACCTGTGGGATGGCAGCCTTTAAGCTCTTTTTCATGGCTGCAGCTTCCCCCAGGACTTCTCCGGTGTCATCACCTGGAGGGCAGCGGCTGTTAAGCTCTTTTTCATGGCCGCTGCCCATCCAGGACTTCCCCGGCATCTTCTTTCTTCGGCAGGTCTTCTCTGCTGCCAAAGGGCTCCCCTGGCAATGGCATTAGCCCCCTCTAGAAATGGTCCAGTGCTGGTTCTGGTAAATACAGCAGGACCCTACGCATTTTCAACCCCCAGTATTTACAGAACCAGAACCGACTCAGAGCCCAATGCTGGTTATGCTGAATATGAGGGACCCCTTCGTCATTTGTCCCCCGTACTTTGGCAACCAGGACTGGTTCTGGAAAAGCATGGTGCTGGTTGTGCTTAATATGGAGGACCCCTACATTGTTTGTCCCCTGTATTTATTAGCACAACCAGTACTGGGTTTCCAAAGCCCAGTGCTGGTTGTTTTGTTTTTTTTGGAGGGGGAAGGGGGCATGCCATATTTTTTTTACATATTTTTTTTTTTTCTTTTTAAACAAAGAAGCACAGACAGGTCTCACGGATCCCGTCTGTGCTTCTGTGTTTGTTTATTTATACACAAATGCAGGTATCATGGATCTTTCAGATCTGAGCCTGCATCTGTCTGCTGCTACCTCCCCCGGGTCCTGCCACAAGCACCACCGCAGCCCGTACTGCCGCTGCACTTCTGCCACTAATACCTGCTACCATCCCTGGGTCCCAACTGCAGCTAACGACTGCTACTCCACCTCCCCCGAGTCCAGGCAGCAGCTAGCGGCCACTTTCTTCCCCCGATCCCACCGCCGCTACCGCCCACACTGGCCAGCCATCTTGGTGCACCCAAGTGAAGCCACAGGGAGTACACCTGCTGCAGGCTCCTACTAAGGCTTAAGAACAAGTTGAAACTCCCTATCTCTACAATGGCGGATTCATGAGGTAATACGTTAACTTTCTCATTTACCTAAACCCCAAAAGCACCTACTCTGGAACTAAAGCTATCTAATAATACAAACCCAAGTCTAAATTCACCCCCTACCCTGAGTTATGCCTTCCCGAAAATTCCCAATAGAGAATAGCAGAAAAGTGGTCCTAATTAAGAGTGTCAGAAAAAACTGACATTTGGAAATTTAGGTCACTTCAAAATCCCTATTTTTTATGTTTTTGCCCTGAAATTTTGAATGCAGCACTGAGCGACAGTTCTACCCGCCCGTGCCAAATTTCAGCACAGTACCTCCAATAGCTTTTCAGGTGTAGCCCCTTAAACACCATGCCCTCCCTCGGGAGTTCTCTATGGGAGAATTCCATTTTTTTAAATTCAGCCTTAATATAAGGGCATGACTGTGCCCTTATAATATACATAGTGACATGGAAACTTATACACAGACAGATATATACAGTTACAAAGACATATACAGGTACATAGAACATATATAGTTACACAGACACATGTATGCAGTTACAGACAGATATAGTTACAGTGATACATACAGTATATACAGACACATTTATATATATACAGTAACTCAGACATATATATTGTTACAGACACATAACTACAGTTACACAGATACATATAAACAGTTACATAGATACATATATATAGATACAGCAGTTGGTGGAGGGTAGCCTCCTCTCTTCTGATTCTGCTGCCCTCAGCCAGACTGCTGCTGCATAATCACACTCAGGTGAAGGTTTAGCATGTGTTCCTGGCATACCTTTACTCAGTCTGTCTCAGTCTCTGGTCTTTGACTACCTGTACAATTACCTGCCTCAGGTTACTATACTGCCTGTTGCTACTCCAGCTTAACTCTCTGCGGCCACCTCGTTTCTTACTTAAGCTCCTGCTATCTTGAGTTTATGTCTGGCGGGGCATCTAAGTACTTGTGAGAATATAAATCTCTATGGGAATGGCAGCTGCTATAAGTGAAGACCTCTAGCTTGATTCTATGAGTTTATGTGGTTTCCTAGGTGAGCCCTAACAGTATGAATGTATAGCAGTAACATATTATCACATCTCTGCAGGTCTAGAACAAGGGTCCAGCCTGGGAGTTACCAGTAATTAATAAAAATTAATTACCTGTCCTGTGTCTTCTACTCTTGTGCTTCTCATTCAGGTCCAAGCTTTGCTCCTGTGGTGTCAGCAGAGGCAGGTGACTCAACTTGTTTCTTTAGTATATGTTTTGTGGTAAAGATGACCTCACAGTTGTCCCAAGTAGACGTTTGGACTGAAGGTGACCTTCTAATAGTCCAGCAATGTAGTATGCTTGGCTGTTGACCTCACATTTTGTTTCATGGAGAAGGCCCACCTGGAAAAAGTTAGAGGTGTGATAATATGTTCCTGCTATACACTATACATGCACATATACAGGTAGTTTTGCCTAAGTAAAAATGTCCATACCTAACATAAATATTTTACTTCACCCTATCTTGAGTAACCGTTTTGTGGTAAACACAACTTCACAGTTGTCCTAAAGTGAAATTACAGGTGAATAATCCATAAATGAATATTGCTTGGCTGTTGACCTCACATATTAATGGATGGAATGGTCCCACTTGGAGAAACCTAGAGTTTTAATAATGTTCCTGCGATGCAGTAAAATGCATATATATCACATTACACCTCTCTCTGTTTGCAGGTTGATTTAACACCGATACTGGAAGTAGGCAAAATAGATTTTGTACTATAAGATTGGGGACAAACCGCCAATCACAAATAGCCACATTTCCCACCTCAATCCACCATTGTCTTTAAACACCCACAGGTCTCATGGTTGGGAACTGTGAGTGCAATGCTGTTTAGTACTTTGACACCCAAGCCCAATAGCTACATAAAAACAGGGAGAGTGAACCCATTAAATATCCTGCACAGAAAAAAAGAGACTGAAAGGAACTAATGACACTAAAAAAGAAAGGCAAATCACTGCTGCCCACTAGAAAAAAACATGGTATTTCAAAAAAAGAAAGTTACACACACATATGTAATTATGCAGACATATACAAAGACACAAATATACATTTACAGAAACCTATATACACATACACATTTATACAGTTACACAGAAACAAATATAGGTACACAGACAAACAGTATATACTGTTACATAAAAACATGTACAAACACATATACAGTATACAGTTACACAAAAACATATACAGACAGATATTTACAGTTACACAGACACATATATACTGTAGGTACACAGAAACATTTATCCAGTGACACAGGCACATACACAGATATATATATATACTGTATATATATATATATATAATCCTTAGACAAAAAACCTTACTGTTTCACATGTCCCATTAAAGCTTCCTAGATATGATCTGAAATTTCAGAAAACCTACTGAATTTGTGCCACTCAAACTAAAAAAAGCAATGACATTCCGATCACCTTAATAGAAGTGTTCCTTGCACAAAAAAAACATGGTATGCCATCACACCCTGTGGTTAACTGCAGATTCAGCACTCTCACAGAGTGAAATTGCTGTCACTCACAAAATGGTGGAGCTGCTAATTCACAAAATTGTGTGCTCATTGGAATACACACATGCAGTCTATGCAGCGAATTTAGACTTGGGGTTTGTTTTATTAGGTAGCTATTGTTCAGGGTATGCCCCCCCCCAAAAAAACAACAACAACTAGCACTGGGCTTTGGAGACCCAGTACTGGTTGTGCTAAATACAGGGGACAAACGACATAAGGGTCCCCCATATTAAGTACAACCAGCACCAGGCTTTTCAGAACCAGTCCTGGTTGCCAAAATACATGGGACAAATGATGTAGGGGTCCCGCATATTCAGCGTAACCAGCACTGGGTTTTGAGCCGGTCCTGGAAATACAGGGGAAAAACATGCGTAGGGTCCCCAAGTATTTACCAGAACCAGCACCGGAATTTTTGTAGCGGGGGGTTAATGCCACAGCCAGGAAAGCCCTTTCACTGGGCTCCCCGGCCGAAGCTTCACCCCTGACCGCTAGTCAGCCCAGGCTGGGGATTCCTGGGGAATCCCCCCAATAAAGCGGTCCCCCTCTCCAGAGCACCCCAAGCCCAGGCTGGTAGGTGCCGGGTTGATTAAGTAATGTTTAGTACATAATAAACACCTAATTTATTGTCTTTTGCAGAATCACTACAGGCCCCAGCAAGCCTTCCCCACATGCTGGTACTTGGAGAACCACAAGTACCAACAAGCAAGGCATAAAGAGCTCAGCTGATAGCTACAGTACTTCTGTAAACGAAATTTATAGAAAAAACACAGACACTGATTGTTTTAAAATTTCATTTTTCAGTACCATCACCTGTGGGATGGCAGCCTTTAAGCTCTTTTTCATGGCTGCAGCTTCCCCCAGGACTTCTCCGGTGTCATCACCTGGAGGGCAGCGGCCGTTAAGCTCTTTTTCATGGCCGCTACCCATCCAGGACTTCCCCGGCATCTTCTTTCTTCGGCAGGTCTTCTCTGCTGCCAAAGGGCTCCCCTGGCAATGGCATTAGCCCCCTCTAGAAATGGTCCAGTGCTGGTTCTGGTAAATACAGCAGGACCCTACGCATTTTCAACCCCCAGTATTTACAGAACCAGAACCGACTCAGAGCCCAATGCTGGTTATGCTGAATATGAGGGACCCCTTCGTCATTTGTCCCCCGTACTTTGGCAACCAGGACTGGTTCTGGAAAAGCATGGTGCTGGTTGTGCTTAATATGGAGGACCCCTACATTGTTTGTCCCCTGTATTTATTAGCACAACCAGTACTGGGTTTCCAAAGCCCGGTGCTGGTTGTTGTTTTTTTTGAGGGGGGGAAGGGGGCATGCCATATTTTTTTTACATAGGTTTTTTCTTCTTTTTAAACAAAGAAGCACAGACAGGTCTCACGGATCCCGTCTGTGCTTCTGTGTTTGTTTATTTATACACAAATGCAGGTATCATGGATCTTTCAGATCTGAGCCTGCATCTGTCTGCTGCTACCTCCCCTGGGTCCTGCCGCATGCACCACCGCAGCCCGCACTGCTGCTGCACTTCTGCCACTAATACCCGCTACCGTCCCTGGGTCCCAACTGCAGCTAACGACTGCTACTCCACCTCCCACGAGTCCAGGCTGCAGCTAGCGGCCACTTTCTTCCTCCGAGCCCACACTGGCCAGCCATCTTGGTGCACCCAAGTGAAGCCACAGGGAGTACACCTGCTGCAGGCTCCTACTAAGGCTGCGGAACAAGTTGAAACTCCCTATCTCTACAATGGCGGATTTGTGAGGTAATACGGTAAGTTTCTCATTTACCTAAACCCCAAAAGCACCTACTCTGGAACTAAAGCTATCTAATAATACAAACCCAAGTCTAAATTCACCCCCTACCCTGAGTTATGCCTTCCCGAAAATTCCCAATAGAGAATAGCAGAAAAGTGGTCCTAATTAAGAGTGTCAGAAAAAACTGACATTTGGAAATTTAGGTCACTTCAAAATCCCTATTTTTTATGTTTTTGTCCTGAAATTTTGAATGCAGCACTGAGCGACAGTTCTACCCGCACGTGCCAAATTTCAGCACAGTACCTCCAATAGCTTTTAAGGTGTAGCCCCTTAAACACCATGCCCTCCCTCGGGAGTTCTCTATGGGAGAATTCCTTTTTTGTAAATCAGCCTTAATATAAGGGCATGACTGTGCCCTTATAATATACATAGTGACATGGAAACTTATACACAGACAGATATATACAGTTACAAAGACATATATAGTTACATAGAACATATATAGTTACACAGACATATGTATGCAGTTACAGACAGATATAGTTGCAGTGATACATACAGTATATACAGACACATTTATATATATACAGTAACTCAGACATATATATTGTTACAGACACATAACTACAGTTACACAGATACATATAAACAGTTACATAGATACATATATATACATACACCAGTTGGTGGAGGGTAGCCTCTTCTCTTCTGATTCTGCTGCCCTCAGCCAGACTGCTGCTGCATAATCACACTCAGGTGAAGGTTTAGCATGTGTTCCTGGCATACCTTTACTCAGTCTGTCTCAGTCTCTGGTCTATGACTACCTGTACAATTACCTGCCTCAGGTTACTATACTGCCCGTTGCTACTCCAGCTTAACTCTCTGCGGCCACCTCGTTTCTTACTTAAGCTCCTACTATCTTGAGTTTAAGTCTTGGGGGCATCTAAGTACTTGTGAGAATATAAATCTCTATGGGAATGGCAGCTGCTATAGGTGAAGACCTCTAGCTTGATTCTAGGAGTTCGTGTGGTTTCCTAGGTGAGCCCTAACAGTATGAATGTATAGCAGTAACATATTATCACACCTCTGCAGGACTAGAACAAGGGTCCAGCCTGGGAGTTACCAGTAATTAATAAAAATTAATTACCTGTCCTGTGTCTTCTACTCTTGTGCTTCTCATTCAGGTCCAAGCATTGCTCCTGTGGTGTCAGCAGAGGCAGGTGACTCAACTTGTTTCTTTAGTATATGTTTTGTGGTAAAGATGACCTCACAGTTGTCCCAAGTAGACGTTTGGACTGAAGGTGACCTTCTAATAGTCCAGCAATGTAGTATGCTTGGCTGTTAACCTCACATTTGGTTTAATGGAGAAGGCCCACCTGGAAAAAGTTAGAGGTGTGATAATATGTTCCTGCTATACACTATACATGCACATATACAGGTAGTTTTGCCTAAGTAAAAATGTCCATACCTAACATAAATATTTTACTTCACCCTATCTTGAGTAACCGTTTTGTGGTAAACACAACTTCACAGTTGTCCTAAAGTGAAATTACGGGTGAATAATCCATAAATGAATATTGCTTGGCTGTTGACCTCACATATTAATGGATGGAATGGTCCCACTTGGAGAAACCTAGAGTTTTAATAATGTTCCTGCGATGCAGTAAAATGCATATATATCACATTACACCTCTCTCTGTTTGCAGGTTGATTTAACACCGATACTGGAAGTAGGCAAAATAGATTTTGTACTATAAGATTGGGGACAAACCGCCAAATCACAAATAGCCACATTTCCCACCTCAATCCACAAGTGTCTTTAAACACCCACAGGTCTCATGGTTGGGAACTGTGAGTGCAATGCTGTTTAGTACTTTGACACCCAAGCCCAATATCTACATAAAAACAGGGAGAGTGAACCCATTAAATATCCTGCACAGAAAAAAAGAGACTGAAAGGAACTAATGACACTAAAAAATAAAGGCAAATCACTGCTGCCCACTAGAAAAAAACATGGTATTTCAAAAAAAGAAAGTTACACACACATATGTAATTATGCACACATATACAAAGACACAAATATACAGTTACAGAAATTTATATACACATACACATTTATACAGTTACACAGAAACAAATATAGGTACACAGACAAACAGTATATACAGTTACATAAAAACATGTACAAACACATATACAGTATACAGTTACACAAAAACATATACAGACAGATATTTACAGTTACACAGACACATATATACTGTAGGTACACAGAAACATTTATCCAGTGACACAGGCACATACACAGATATATATATACTGTATATATATATAATCCTTAGACAAAAAACCTTACTGTTTCACATGTCCCATTAAAGCTTCCTAGATATGATCTGAAATTTCAGAAAACCTACTGAATTTGTGCCACTCAAACTAAAAAAAGCAATGACATTCCGATCACCTTAATAGAAGTGTTCCTTGCACAAAAAAAACATGGTATGCCATCACACCCTGTGGTTAACTGCAGATTCAGCACTCTCACAGAGTGAAATTGCTGTCACTCACAAAATGGTGGAGCTGCTAATTCACAAAATTGTGTGCTCATTGGAATACACACATGCAGTCTATGCAGCGAATTTAGACTTGGGGTTTGTTTTATTAGGTAGCTATTGTTCAGGGTATGCCCCCCCCCAAAAAAAAACAACAACTAGCACTGGGCTTTGGAGACCCACTACTGGATGTGCTAAATACAGGGGACAAACGACATAAGGGTCCCCCATATTAAGCACAACCAGCACCAGGCTTTTCAGAACCAGTCCTGGTTGCCAAAATACATGGGACAAATGATGTAGGGGTCCCGCATATTTAGCGTAACCAGCACTGGGTTTTGAGCTGGTCCTGGAAATACAGGGGAAAAACATGCGCAGGGTCCCCAAGTATTTACCAGAACCAGCACCGGAATTTTTGTAGCGGGGGGTTGAGGCCACAGCCAGGAAAGCCCTTTCACTGGGCTCCCTGGCCAAAGCTTCACCCCTGACCGCTAGTCAGCCCAGGCTGGGGATTCCTGGGGAATCCCCCCAATAAAGCGGTCCCCCTCTCCAGAGCACCCCAAGCCCAGGCTGGTAGGTGCCAAGTTGATTATGTAATGTTTAGTGCATAATAAACACCTAATTTATTGTCTTTTGCAGAAGCACTACAGGCCCCAGCAAGCCTTCCCCACATGCTGGTACTTGGAGAAACACAAGTACCAACAAGCAAGGCATAAAGAGCTCCGCTGATAGCTACAGTACTTCTGTAAAAGAAATTTATAGAAAAAACACAGATACTGATTGTTTTAAAATTTCATTTTTCAGTACCATCACCTGTGGGATGGCAGCCTTTAAGCTCTTTTTCATGGCTGCAGCTTCCCCCAGGACTTCTCCGGTGTCATCACCTGGAGGGCAGCGGACGTTAAGCTCTTTTTCATGGCCGCTGCCCATCCAGGACTTCCCCGGCATCTTCTTTCTTCGGCAGGTCTTCTCTGCTGCCAAAGGGCTCCCCTGGCAATGGCATTAGCCCTCTCTAGAAATGGTCCAGTGCTGGTTCTGGTAAATACAGCAGGACCCTATGCATTTTCCACCCCCAGTATTTACAGAACCAGAACCGACTCAGAGCCCAATGCTGGTTATGCTGAATATGAGGGACCCCTTTGTCATTTTTCCCCCGTACTTTGGCAACCAGGACTGGTTCTGGAAAAGCATGGTGCTGGTTGTGCTTAATATGGAGGACCCCTACATTGTTTGTCCCCTGTATTTATTAGCACAACCAGTACTGGGTTTCCAAAGCCCAGTGCTGGTTGTTGTTTTTTTTGAGGGGGGGAAGGGGGCATGCCATATTTTTTTTACATAGGTTTTTTTTTTTCTTTTTAAACAAAGAAGCACAGACAGGTCTCACGGATCCCATCTGTGCTTCTGTGTTTGTTTATTTATACACAAATGCAGGTATCATGGATCTTTCAGATCTGAGCCTGCATCTGTCTGCTGCTACCTCCCCCGGGTCCTGCTGCATGCACCACCGCAGCCCGCACTGCTGCTGCACTTCTGCCACTAATACCCGCTACCGTCCCTGGGTCCCAACTGCAGCTAACGACTGCTACTCCACCTCCCACGAGTCCAGGCTGCAGCTAGCGGCCACTTTCTTCCTCCGAGCCCACCGCCGCTACCGCCCACACTGGCCAGCCATCTTGGTGCACCCAAGTGAAGCCACAGGGAGTACACCTGCTGCAGGCTCCTACTAAGGCTGCGGAACAAGTTGAAACTCCCTATCTCTACAATGGCGGATTCGTGAGGTAATACGGTAACTTTCTCATTTACCTAAACCCCAAAAACACCTACTCTGGAACTAAAGCTATCTAATAAAACAAACCCAAGTCTAAATTCACCCCCTACCCTGAGTTATGCCTTCCCGAAAATTCCCAATAGAGAATAGCAGAAAAGTGGTCCTAATTAAGCGTGTCAGAAAAAACTGACATTTGGAAATTTAGGTCACTTCAAAATCCCTATTTTTTATGTTTTTGTCCTGAAATTTTGAATGCAGCACCGAGCGACAGTTCTACCCGCACGTGCCAAATTTCAGCACAGTACCTCCAATAGCTTTTGAGATGTAGCCCCTTAAACACCATGCCCTCCCTCGGGAGTTCTCTATGGGAGAATTCCTTTTTTGTAAATCAGCCTTAATATAAGGGCATGACTGTGCCCTTATAATATACATAGTGACATGGAAACTTATACACAGACAGATATATACAGTTACAAAGACATATATAGTTACATAGAACATATATAGTTACACAGACACATGTATGCAGTTACAGACAGATATAGTTGCAGTGATACATACAGTATATACAGACACATTTATATATATACAGTAACTCAGACATATATATTGTTACAGACACATAACTACAGTTACACAGATACATATAAACAGTTACATAGATACATATATATATAGATACACCAGTTGGTGGAGGGTAGCCTCTTCTCTTCTGATTCTGCTGCCCTCAGCCAGACTGCTGCTGCATAATCACACTCAGGTGAAGGTTTAGCATGTGTTCCTGGCATTCCTTTACTCAGTCTGTCTCAGTCTCTGGTCTATGACTACCTGTACAATTACCTGCCTCAGGTTACTATACTGCCCGTTGCTACTCCAGCTTAACTCTCTGCGGCCACCTCGTTTCTTACTTAAGCTCCTACTATCTTGAGTTTAAGTCTTGGGGGGCATCTCAGTACTTGTGAGAATATAAATCTCTATGGGAATGGCAGCTGCTATAGGTGAAGACCTCTAGCTTGATTCTAGGAGTTCATGTGGTTTCCTAGGTGAGCCCTAACAGTATGAATGTATAGCAGTAACATATTATCATACCTCTGCAGGTCTAGAACAAGGGTCCAGCCTGGGAGTTACAAGTAATTAATAAAAATTAATTACCTGTCCTGTGTCTTCTACTCTTGTGCTTCTCATTCAGGTCCAAGCTTTGCTCCTGTGGTGTCAGCAGAGGCAGGTGACTCAACTTGTTTCTTTAGTATATGTTTTGTGGTAAAGATGACCTCACAGTTGTCCCAAGTAGACGTTTGGACTGAAGGTGACCTTCTAATAGTCCAGCAATGTAGTATGCTTGGCTGTTGACCTCACATTTTGTTTCATGGAGAAGGCCCACCTGGAAAAAGTTAGAGGTGTGATAATATGTTCCTGCTATACACTATACATGCACATATACAGGTAGTTTTGCCTAAGTAAAAATGTCCATACCTAACATAAATATTTTACTTCACCCTATCTTGAGTAACCGTTTTGTGGTAAAGACAACTTCACAGTTGTCCTAAAGTGAAATTATGGGTGAATAATCCATAAATGAATATTGCTTGGCTGTTGACCTCACATATTAATGGATGGAATGGTCCCACTTGGAGAAACCTAGAGTTTTAATAATGTTCCTGCGATGCAGTAAAATGCATATATATCACATTACATCTCTCTCTGTTTGCAGGTTGATTTAACTCCGATACTGGAAGTAGGCAAAATAGATTTTGTACTATAAAATTGGGGACAAACCGCCAAATCACAAATAGCCACATTTCCCACCTCAATCCACAAGTGTCTTTAAACACCCACAGGTCTCATGGTTGGGAACTGTGAGTGCAATGCTGTTTAGTACTTTGACACCCAAGCCCAATATCTACATAAAAACAGGGAGAGTGAACCCATTAAATATCCTGCACAGAAAAAAAGAGACTGAAAGGAACTAATGACACTAAAAAATAAAGGCAAATCACTGCTGCCCACTAGAAAAAAACATGGTATTTCAAAAAAAGAAAGTTACACACACATATGTAATTATGCAGACATATACACAGACACAAATATACAGTTACAGAAACCTATCTACACATACACATTTATACAGTTACACAGAAACAAATATAGGTACACAGGCAAACAGTATATACAGTTACATAAAAACATGTACAAACACATATACAGTATACAGTTACACAAAAACATATACAGACAGATATTTACAGTTACACAGACACATATATACTGTAGGTACACAGAAACATTTATCCAGTGACACAGGCACATACACAGATATATATATACTGTATATATATATAATCCTTAGACAAAAAACCTTACTGTTTCACATGTCCCATTAAAGCTTCCTAGATATGATCTGAAATTTCACAAAACCTACTGAATTTGTGCCACTCAAACTAAAAAAAAGCAATGACATTCCGATCACCTTAATAGAAGTGTTCCTTGCACAAAAAAAACATGGTATGCAATCACACCCTGTGGTTAACTGCAGATTCAGCACTCTCACAGAGTGAAATTGCTGTCACTCACAAAATGGTGGAGCTGCTAATTCACAAAATTGTGTGCTCATTGGAATACACACATGCAGTCTATGCAGCGAATTTAGACTTGGGGTTTGTTTTATTAGGTAGCTATTGTTCAGGGTATGCCCCCCCCCAAAAAAAACAACAACTAGCACTGGGCTTTGGAGACCCAGTACTGGTTGTGCTAAATACAGGAGACAAACAACATAAGGGTCCCCCATATTAAGCACAACCAGCACCAGGCTTTTCAGAACCAGTCCTGGTTGCCAAAATACATGGGAAAAATGATGTAGGGGTCCCCCATATTCAGCATAACCAGCACTGGGTTTTGAGCCGGTCCTGGAAATACGGGGGAAAAACATGCGTAGGGTCCCCAAGTATTTACCTGAACCAGCACCGGAATTTTTGTAGCGGGGGGTTAATGCCACAGCCAGGAAAGCCCTTTCACTGGGCTCCCTGGCCGAAGCATCAACCCTGACCGCTAGTCAGCCCAGGCCAGGGATTCCTGGGGACTCCCCCCAATAAAGCGGTCCCCCTCTCCAGAGCACCCCAAGCCCAGGCTGGTAGGTGCCGGGTTGATTATGTAATGTTTAGTGCATAATAAACACCTAATTTATTGTCTTTTGCAGAAGCACTACAGGCCCCAGCAAGCCTTCCCCACATGCTGGTACTTGGAGAACCACAAGTACCAACAAGCAAGGCATAAAGAGCTCCGCTGATAGCTACAGTACTTCTGTAGAAGAAATTTATAGAAAAAACACAGACACTGATTGTTTTAAAATTTAATTTTTCAGCACGATCACCTGTGGGACGGCAACCTTTAAGCTCCTTTTCATGGCTGCAGCTTCCGCCAGGACTTCTCTGGTGTCATCACCTGGAGGGCGGCGGCTGTTAAGCTCTTTTTCATGGCCGCTGCCCATCCAGGACTTCCCCGGCATCTTCTTTCTTCGGCAGGTCTTCTCTGCTGCCAAAGTGCTCCCCTGGCTATAGCATTAGCCCCCTCTAGAAAGGGTCCAGTGCTGGTTCTGGTAAATACAGCAGGACCCTATGCATTTTCCACCCCCAGTATTTACAGAACCAGAACCGACTCAGAGCCCAGTGCTGGTTACGCTGAATATGAGGGACCCCTTCGTGATTTGTCCCCCATACTTTGGTAACCAGGACTGGTTCTGGAAAAGCATGGTGCTGGTTGTGCATAATATGGAGGACCCCTACATTGTTTGTCCCCTGTATTTATTAGCACAACCAGTACTGGGTTTCCAAAGCCCGGTGCTGGTTGTTTTTTTTTTTTTGGGGGGGGGAAGGGGGCATGCCATATTTTTTTTCATAGGGTTTCTTTTTTCTTTTTAAACAAAGAAGCACAGACAGGTCTCACGGATCCCGTCTGTGCTTCTGTGTTTGTTTATTTATACACAAATGCAGGTATCATGGATCTTTCAGATCCGAGCCAGCATCTGTCTGCTGCTACCTCCCCCGGGTCCTGCCGCATGCACCACTGCAGCCCGCACTGCCGCTGCACTTCTGCCACTAATACCCGCCACCGTCCCTGGGTCCCAATCGCAGCTAATGACTGCTACTCCGCCTCCCCCGAGTCCAGGCTGCAGCTAGCGGCCACTTTCTTCCCCTGAGCCCATGGGCGCTACCGCCCACACTGGCCAGCCATCTTGGTGCACCCAAGTGAAGCCACAGGGAGTACACCTGCTGCAGGCTCCTACTAAGGCTGCGGAACAAGTTGAAACTCCCTATCTCTACAATGGCGGATACGTGAGGTAATACGGTAACTTTCTCATTTACCTAAACCCCAAAAGCACCTACTCTGGAACTAAAGCTATCTAATAAAACAAACCCAAGTCTAAATTCACCCCCTTCCCTGAGTTATGCCTTCCCAAAAATTCCCCATAGAGAATAGCAGAAAAGTGGTCGTACTTAAGAGTGTCAGAAAAAACTGACATTTGGAAATTTAGGTCACTTCAAAATCCCTATTTTTTATGTTTTTGCCCTGAAATTTTGAATGCAGCACCGAGCGACAGTTCTACCCGCCCGTGCCAAATTTCAGCACAGTACCTCCAATTGCTTTTCAGGTGTAGCCCCTTAAACACCATGCCCTCCCTCGGGAGTTCTCTATGGGAGAATTCATTTTTTGAAAATCAGCCTTAATATAAGGGCATGACTGTGCCCTTATAATATACATAGTGACATGGAAACTTATACACAGACAGATATATACAGTTACAAAGACATATATAGGTACATAGAACATATATAGTTACACAGACACATGTATGCAGTTACAGACAGATATAGTTACAGTGATACATACAGTATATACAGACACATTTATATATATACAGTAACTCAGACATATATATTGTTACAGACACATAACTACAGTTACACAGATACATATAAACAGTTACATAGATACATATATATAGATACAGCAGTTGGTGGAGGGTAGCCTCCTCTCTTCTGATTCTGCTGCCCTCAGCCAGACTGCTGCTGCATAATCACACTCAGGTGAAGGTTTAGCATGTGTTCCTGGCATACCTTTACTCAGTCTGTCTCAGTCTCTGGTCTATGACTACCTGTACAATTACCTGCCTCAGGTTACTATACTGCCCACTGCTACTCCAGCTTAACTCTCTGCGGCCACCTCATTTCTTACTTAAGCTCCTACTATCTTGAGTTTAAGTCTTGGGGGGCATCTAAGTACTTGTGAGAATATAAATCTCTATGGGAATGGCAGCTGCTATAGGTGAAGACCGCTAGCTTGATTCTAGGAGTTCATGTGGTTTCCTAGGTGAGCCCTAACAGTATGAATGTATAGCAGTAACATATTATCACACCTCTGCAGGTCTAGAACAAGGGTCCAGCCTGGGAGTTACCTGTAATTAATAAAAATTAATTACCTGTCCTGTGTCTTCTACTCTTGTGCTTCTCATTCAGGTCCAAGCTTTGCTCCTGTGGTGTCAGCAGAGGCAGGTGACTCAACTTGTTTCTTTAGTATATGTTTTGTGGTAAAGATGACCTCACAGTTGTCCCAAGTAGACGTTTGGACTGAAGGTGACCTTCTAATAGTCCAGCAATGTAGTATGCTTGGCTGTTGACCTCACATTTTGTTTCATGGAGAAGGCCCACCTGGAAAAAGTTAGAGGTGTGATAATATGTTCCTGCTATACACTATACATGCACATATACAGGTAGTTTTGCCTAAGTAAAAATGTCCATACCTAACATAAATATTTTACTTCACCCTATCTTGAGTAACCGTTTTGTGGTAAAGACAACTTCACAGTTGTCCTAAAGTGAAATTATGGGTGAATAATCCATAAATGAATATTGCTTGGCTGTTGACCTCACATATTAATGGATGGAATGGTCCCACTTGGAGAAACCTAGAGTTTTAATAATGTTCCTGCGATGCAGTAAAATGCATATATATCACATTACATCTCTCTCTGTTTGCAGGTTGATTTAACTCCGATACTGGAAGTAGGCAAAATAGATTTTGTACTATAAAATTGGGGACAAACCGCCAAATCACAAATAGCCACATTTCCCACCTCAATCCACAAGTGTCTTTAAACACCCACAGGTCTCATGGTTGGGAACTGTGAGTGCAATGCTGTTTAGTACTTTGACACCCAAGCCCAATATCTACATAAAAACAGGGAGAGTGAACCCATTAAATATCCTGCACAGAAAAAAAGAGACTGAAAGGAACTAATGACACTAAAAAATAAAGGCAAATCACTGCTGCCCACTAGAAAAAAACATGGTATTTCAAAAAAAGAAAGTTACACACACATATGTAATTATGCAGACATATACACAGACACAAATATACAGTTACAGAAACCTATCTACACATACACATTTATACAGTTACACAGAAACAAATATAGGTACACAGGCAAACAGTATATACAGTTACATAAAAACATGTACAAACACATATACAGTATACAGTTACACAAAAACATATACAGACAGATATTTACAGTTACACAGACACATATATACTGTAGGTACACAGAAACATTTATCCAGTGACACAGGCACATACACAGATATATATATACTGTATATATATATAATCCTTAGACAAAAAACCTTACTGTTTCACATGTCCCATTAAAGCTTCCTAGATATGATCTGAAATTTCACAAAACCTACTGAATTTGTGCCACTCAAACTAAAAAAAAGCAATGACATTCCGATCACCTTAATAGAAGTGTTCCTTGCACAAAAAAAACATGGTATGCAATCACACCCTGTGGTTAACTGCAGATTCAGCACTCTCACAGAGTGAAATTGCTGTCACTCACAAAATGGTGGAGCTGCTAATTCACAAAATTGTGTGCTCATTGGAATACACACATGCAGTCTATGCAGCGAATTTAGACTTGGGGTTTGTTTTATTAGGTAGCTATTGTTCAGGGTATGCCCCCCCCAAAAAAAAACAACAACTAGCACTGGGCTTTGGAGACCCAGTACTGGTTGTGCTAAATACAGGAGACAAACAACATAAGGGTCCCCCATATTAAGCACAACCAGCACCAGGCTTTTCAGAACCAGTCCTGGTTGCCAAAATACATGGGAAAAATGATGTAGGGGTCCCCCATATTCAGCATAACCAGCACTGGGTTTTGAGCCGGTCCTGGAAATACGGGGGAAAAACATGCGTAGGGTCCCCAAGTATTTACCTGAACCAGCACCGGAATTTTTGTAGCGGGGGGTTAATGCCACAGCCAGGAAAGCCCTTTCACTGGGCTCCCTGGCCGAAGCATCAACCCTGACCGCTAGTCAGCCCAGGCCAGGGATTCCTGGGGACTCCCCCCAATAAAGCGGTCCCCCTCTCCAGAGCACCCCAAGCCCAGGCTGGTAGGTGCCGGGTTGATTATGTAATGTTTAGTGCATAATAAACACCTAATTTATTGTCTTTTGCAGAAGCACTACAGGCCCCAGCAAGCCTTCCCCACATGCTGGTACTTGGAGAACCACAAGTACCAACAAGCAAGGCATAAAGAGCTCCGCTGATAGCTACAGTACTTCTGTAGAAGAAATTTATAGAAAAAACACAGACACTGATTGTTTTAAAATTTAATTTTTCAGCACGATCACCTGTGGGACGGCAACCTTTAAGCTCCTTTTCATGGCTGCAGCTTCCGCCAGGACTTCTCTGGTGTCATCACCTGGAGGGCGGCGGCTGTTAAGCTCTTTTTCATGGCCGCTGCCCATCCAGGACTTCCCCGGCATCTTCTTTCTTCGGCAGGTCTTCTCTGCTGCCAAAGTGCTCCCCTGGCTATAGCATTAGCCCCCTCTAGAAAGGGTCCAGTGCTGGTTCTGGTAAATACAGCAGGACCCTATGCATTTTCCACCCCCAGTATTTACAGAACCAGAACCGACTCAGAGCCCAGTGCTGGTTACGCTGAATATGAGGGACCCCTTCGTGATTTGTCCCCCATACTTTGGTAACCAGGACTGGTTCTGGAAAAGCATGGTGCTGGTTGTGCATAATATGGAGGACCCCTACATTGTTTGTCCCCTGTATTTATTAGCACAACCAGTACTGGGTTTCCAAAGCCCGGTGCTGGTTGTTTTTTTTTTTTTTTTGGGGGGGAAGGGGGCATGCCATATTTTTTTTCATAGGGTTTCTTTTTTCTTTTTAAACAAAGAAGCACAGACAGGTCTCACGGATCCCGTCTGTGCTTCTGTGTTTGTTTATTTATACACAAATGCAGGTATCATGGATCTTTCAGATCCGAGCCAGCATCTGTCTGCTGCTACCTCCCCCGGGTCCTGCCGCATGCACCACTGCAGCCCGCACTGCCGCTGCACTTCTGCCACTAATACCCGCTACCGTCCCTGGGTCCCAATCGCAGCTAATGACTGCTACTCCGCCTCCCCCGAGTCCAGGCTGCAGCTAGCGGCCACTTTCTTCCCCTGAGCCCATGGGCGCTACCGCCCACACTGGCCAGCCATCTTGGTGCACCCAAGTGAAGCCACAGGGAGTACACCTGCTGCAGGCTCCTACTAAGGCTGCGGAACAAGTTGAAACTCCCTATCTCTACAATGGCGGATACGTGAGGTAATACGGTAACTTTCTCATTTACCTAAACCCCAAAAGCACCTACTCTGGAACTAAAGCTATCTAATAAAACAAACCCAAGTCTAAATTCACCCCCTTCCCTGAGTTATGCCTTCCCAAAAATTCCCCATAGAGAATAGCAGAAAAGTGGTCGTACTTAAGAGTGTCAGAAAAAACTGACATTTGGAAATTTAGGTCACTTCAAAATCTTTATTTTTTATGTTTTTGCCCTGAAATTTTGAATGCAGCACCGAGCGACAGTTCTACCCGCCCGTGCCAAATTTCAGCACAGTACCTCCAATTGCTTTTCAGGTGTAGCCCCTTAAACACCATGCCCTCCCTCGGGAGTTCTCTATGGGAGAATTCATTTTTTGAAAATCAGCCTTAATATAAGGGCATGACTGTGCCCTTATAATATACATAGTGACATGGAAACTTATACACAGACAGATATATACAGTTACAAAGACATATATAGGTACATAGAACATATATAGTTACACAGACACATGTATGCAGTTACAGACAGATGTAGTTACAGTGATACATACAGTATATACAGACACATTTATATATATACAGTAACTCAGACATATATATTGTTACAGACACATAACTACAGTTACACAGATACATATAAACAGTTACATAGATACATATATATAGATACAGCAGTTGGTGGAGGGTAGCCTCCTCTCTTCTGATTCTGCTGCCCTCAGCCAGACTGCTGCTGCATAATCACACTCAGGTGAAGGTTTAGCATGTGTTCCTGGCATACCTTTACTCAGTCTGTCTCAGTCTCTGGTCTATGACTACCTGTACAATTACCTGCCTCAGGTTACTATACTGCCCACTGCTACTCCAGCTTAACTCTCTGTGGCCACCTCATTTCTTACTTAAGCTCCTACTATCTTGAGTTTAAGTCTTGGGGGGCATCTAAGTACTTGTGAGAATATAAATCTCTATGGGAATGGCAGCTGCTATAGGTGAAGACCGCTAGCTTGATTCTAGGAGTTCATGTGGTTTCCTAGGTGAGCCCTAACAGTATGAATGTATAGCAGTAACATATTATCACACCTCTGCAGGTCTAGAACAAGGGTCCAGCCTGGGAGTTACAAGTAAATAATAAAAATTAATTACCTGTCCTGTGTCTTCTACTCTTGTGCTTCTCATTCAGGTCCAAGCTTTGCTCCTGTGGTGTCAGCAGAGGCAGGTGACTCAACTTGTTTCTTTAGTATATGTTTTGTGGTAAAGATGACCTCACAGTTGTCCCAAGTAGACGTTTGGACTGAAGGTGACCTTCTAATAGTCCAGCAATGTAGTATGCTTGGCTGTTGACCTCACATTTTGTTTCATGGAGAAGGCCCACCTGGAAAAAGTTAGAGGTGTGATAATATGTTCCTGCTATACACTATACATGCACATATACAGGTAGTTTTGCCTAAGTAAAAATGTCCATACCTAACATAAATATTTTACTTCACCCTATCTTGAGTAACCGTTTTGTGGTAAAGACAACTTCACAGTTGTCCTAAGGTGAAATTACAGGTGAATAATCCATAAATGAATATTGCTTGGCTGTTGACCTCACATATTAATGGATGGAATGGTCCCACTTGGAGAAACCTAGAGTTTTAATAATGTTCCTGCGATGCAGTAAAATGCATATATATCACATTACACCTCTCTCTGTTTGCAGGTTGATTTAACACCGATACTGGAAGTAGGCAAAATAGATTTCGCACTATAAGATTGGGGACAAACTGCCAAATCACAAATAGCCACATTTCCCACCTCAATCCACAAGTGTCTTTAAACACCCACAGGTCTCATGGTTGGGAAATGTGAGTGCAATGCTGTTTAGTACTTTGACACCCAAGCCCAATATCTACATAAAAACAGGGAGAGTGAACCCATTAAATATCCTGCACAGAAAAAAAGAGACAGAAAGTAACTAATGACACTAAAAATGAAAGGCAAATCACTGCTGCCCACTAGAAAAAAACATGGTATTTCAAAAAAAGAAAGTTACACACACATATGTAATTATGCAGACATATACACAGACACAAATATACAGTTACAGAAACCTATTCACACATACACATTTATACAGTTACACAGAAACAAATATAGGTACACAGGCAAACAGTATATACAGTTACATAAAAACATGTACAAACACATATACAGTATACAGTTACACAAAAACATATACAGACAAATATTTACAGTTACACAGACACATATATACTGTAGGTACACAGAAACATTTATCCAGTGACACAGGCACATACACAGATATATATATACTGTATATATATATATAATCCTTAGACAAAAAACCTTACTGTTTCACATGTCCCATTAAGGCTTCCTAGATATGATCTGAAATTTCACAAAACCTACTGAATTTGTGCCACTCAAACTAAAAAAAAGCAATGACATTCCGATCACCTTAATAGAAGTGTTCCTTGCTCAAAAAAAACATGGTATGCCATCACACCCTGTGGTTAACTGCAGATTCAGCACTCTCACAGAGTGAAATTGCTGTCACTCACAAAATGGTGGAGCTGCTAATTCACAAAATTGTGTGCTCATTGGAATACACACATGCAGTCTATGCAGCGAATTTAGACTTGGGGTTTGTTTTATTAGGTAGCTTTATGTTCAGGATATGCCGACCCCCCCAAAAAACAACAACTAGCACTGGGCTTTGGAGACCCAGTACTGGTTGTGCTGAATACAGGGGACAAACGACATAAGGGTCCCCCATATTCAGCACAACCAGCACCAGGATTTTCAGAACCAGTCCTGGTTGCCAAAATACATGGGACAAATGATGTAGGGGTCCCCCATATTCAGCGTAACCAGAACTGGGCTTTGAGCTGGTCCTGGAAATACAGGGGAAAAATATGCGTAGGGTCCCCAAGTATTTACCTGAACCAGCACCGGAATTTTTGATGCGGGTGGTTAATGCCACAGCCAGGAAAGCCCTTTCACTGGGCTCCCTGGCTAAAGCATCAACCCTGACCGCTAGTCAGCCCAGGCTGGGGATTCCCGGGGACTCCCCCCAATAAAGCGGTCCCCCTCTCCAGAGCACCCCAAGCCCAGGCTGGTGGGTGCCGGGTTGATTATGTAATGTTTAGTGCATAATAAAGACCTAATTTATTGTCTTTTGCAGAAGCACTACAGGCCCCAGCAAGCCTTCCCCACATGCTGGTATTTGGAGAACCACAAGTACCAACAAGCAAGGCATACAGAGCTCCGCTGATAGCTACAGTACTTCAGTAAAAGAAATTTATAGAAAAAACACAGACACTGATTGTTTTAAAACTAAATTTTTCAGTACCATCACCTGTGGGATGGCAGCCTTTAAGCTCTTTTTCATGGCTGCAGCTTCCCCCAGGACTTCTCCAGTGTCATCACCTGGAGGGCGGCGGCTGTTAAGCTCTTTTTCATGGCCACTGTCCATCCAGGACTTCCCTGGCATCTTCTTTCTTCGGCAGGTATTCTCTGCTGCCAAAGGGCTCCCCTGGCTATGGCATTAGCCCCCTCTAGAAAGGGTCCAGTGCTGGTTCTGTTAAATACAGCAGGACCCTACGCATTTTCTACTCCCAGTATTTACAGAACCAGAACCGACTCAGAGCCCAGTGCTGGTTACGCTGAATATGAGGGACCCCTTCGTCATTTGTCCACCATACTTTGGCAGCCAGGATAGGTTCTGGAAAAGCATGGTGCTGGTTGTGCTTAATATGGAGGACCCCTACATTGTTTGTCCCCTGTATTTATTAGCACAACCAGTACTAGGTTTCCAAAGCCCGGTGCTGGTTGTTATTTTTTTTTTGGGGGGGAATGGGGCATGCCATATTATTTTTTACATAGGTTTTCTTTTTTCTTTTTAAACAAAGAAGCACAGACAGGTCTCACGGATCCCATCTGTGCTTCTGTGTTTGTTTATTTATACACAAATGCAGGTATCATGGATCTTTCAGATCCAAGCCTGCATCTGTCTGCTGCTACCTCCCCCGGGTCCTGCTGCATGCACCACCACAGCCCGCACTGCCGCTGCACTTCTGCCACTAATACCCGCTACCGTCCCTGGGTCCCAATCGCAGCTAATGACTGCTACTCCTCCTCCCCTGAGTCCAGGCTGCAGCTAGTGGCCACTTTCTTCCCCTGAGCCCACGGGCGCTACCGCCCACACTGGCCAGCCATCTTGGTGCACCCAAGTGAAGCCACAGGGAGTACACCTGCTGCAGGCTCCTACTAAGGCTGTGGAACAAGTTAAAACTCCCTATCTCTACAATGGCGGATTCGTGAGGTAATACAGTAAGTTTTTCATTTACCTAAACACCAAAAGCACCTACTCTGGAACTAAAGCTATCTAATAAAACAAACCCATGTCTAAATTCACCCCCTACCCTGAGTTATGCCTTCCCAAAAATTCCCCATAGAGAATAGCAGAAAAGTGGTCCTAATTAAGAGTGTCAGAAAAAACTGACATTTGGAAATTTAGGTCACTTCAAAATCCCTATTTTTTATGTTTTTGCCCTGAAATTTTGAATGCAGCACCGAGCGACAGTTCTACCCGCCCATGCCAAATTTCAGCACAGTACCTCCAATAGCTTTTCAGGTGTAGCCCCTTAAACACCATGCCCTCCCTCGAGAGTTCTCTATGGGAGAATTCCTTTTTTGAAAATCAGCCTTAATATAATTATTATTATTATTATCCTTTATTTATATGGCGCCACAAGTGTTCCGCAGCGCCTTACATAGTACATAGAACTAATAAGTGAACAAGAAACAAGTAACTTACAGTACATTACAGTGCAGGACAGGGACACAACTTATATACATTGCTGAAATAGTGATTAAAGCACTCACAATAAGCTGCCGGGAGTTGGCGGTCCCGTGTTAGGTGCCCTAATGGGGAGTAGAGAGTAGAAGAAAATGTAAAGAGAAGCACATGAGGGAAGAGGTCCCTGCTCATGAGAGCTTACATTCTAAGGGATGATATTATAAGGGCATGACTGTGCCCTTATAATATACATAGTGACATGGAAACTTATACACAGACAGATATATACAGTTACAAAGACATATATAGGTACATAGAACATATATAGTTACACAGACACATGTATGCAGTTACAGACAGATATAGTTACAGTGATACAAACAGTATATACAGACACATTTATATATATACAGTAACTCAGACATATATTGTTACAGACACATAACTACAGTTACACAGATACATATAAACAGTTACATAGATATATATATATAGATACACCAGTTGGTGGAGGGTAGCCTCCTCTCTTCTGATTCTGCTGCCCTCAGCCAGACTGCTGCTGCATAATCACACTCAGGTGAAGGTTTAGCATGTGTTCCTGGCATACCTTTACTCAGTCTGTCTCAGTCTCTGGTCTATGACTACCTGTACAATTACCTGCCTCAGGTTACTATACTGCCCGCTGCTACTCCAGCTTAACTCTCTGCGGCCACCTCATTTCTTACTTAAGCTCCTACTATCTTGAGTTTAAGTCTTGGGGGGCATCTAAGTACTTGTGAGAATATAAATCTCTATGGGAATGGCAGCTGCTATAGGTGAAGACCTCTAGCTTGATTCTAGGAGTTCATGTGGTTTCCTAGGTGAGCCCTAACAGTATGAATGTATAGCAGTAACATATTATCACACCTCTGCAGGTCTAGAACAAGGGTCCAGCCTGGGAGTTACCTGTAATTAATAAAAATTAATTACCTGTCCTGTGTCTTCTACTCTTGTGCTTCTCATTCAGGTCCAAGCTTTGCTCCTGTGGTGTCAGCAGAGGCAGGTGACTTAACTTGTTTCTTTAGTATATGTTTTGTGGTAAAAATGACCTCACAGTTGTCCCAAGTAGACGTTTGGACTGAAGGTGACCGTCTAATAGTCCAGCAATGTAGTATGCTTGGCTGTTGACCTCACATTTTGTTTCATGGAGAAGGCCCACCTGGAAAAAGTTAGAGGTGTGATAATATGTTCCTGCTATACACTATACATGCACATATACAGGTAGTTTTGCCTAAGTAAAAATGTCCATACCTAACATAAATATTTTACTTCACCCTATCTTGAGTAACCGTTTTGTGGTAAAGACAACTTCACAGTTGTCCTAAGGTGAAATTACAGGTGAATAATCCATAAATGAATATTGCTTGGCTGTTGACCTCACATATTAATGGATGGAATGGTCCCACTTGGAGAAACCTAGAGTTTTAATAATGTTCCTGCGATGCAGTAAAATGCATATATATCACATTACACCTCTCTCTGTTTGCAGGTTGATTTAACACCGATACTGGAAGTAGGCAAAGTAGATATTGCACTATAAGATTGGGGACAAACTGCCAAATCACAAATAGCCACATTTCCCACCTCAATCCACAAGTGTCTTTAAACACCCACAGGTCTCATGGTTGGGAAATGTGAGTGCAATGCTGTTTAGTACTTTGACACCCAAGCCCAATATCTACATATAAACAGGGAGAGTGAACCCATTAAATATCCTGCACAGAAAAAAAGAGACAGAAAGGAACTAATGACACTAAAAAAGAAAGGCAAATCACTGCTGCCCACTAGAAAAAAACATGGTATTTCAAAAAAAGAAAGTTACACACACATATGTAATTATGCAGACATATACACAGACACAAATATACAGTTACAGAAACCTATATACACATACACATTTATACAGTTACACAGAAACAAATATAGGTACACAAACAGTATATACAGTTACATAAAAACATGTACAAACACATATACAGTATACAGTTACACCAAAACATATACAGACAGATATTTACAGTTACACAGACACATATATACTATTGGTACACAGAAACATTTATCCAGTGACACAGGCACATACACAGATATATATATACTGTATATATATATAATCCTTAGACAAAAAACCTTGCTGTTTCACATGTCCCATTAGGGCTTCCTAGATATGATCTGAAATTTCACAAAACCTACTGAATTTGTGCCACTCAAACTAAAAAAAAGCAATGACATTCCGATCACCTTAATAGAAGTGTTCCTTGCTCAAAAAAAACATGGTATGCCATCACACCCTGTGGTTAACTGCAGATTCAGCACTCTCACAGAGTGAAATTGCTGTCACTCACAAAATGGTGGAGCTGCTAATTCACAAAATTGTGTGCTCATTGGAATACACACATGCAGTCTATGCAGCAAATTTAGACTTGGGGTTTGTTTTATTAGGTAGCTATTGTTCAGGGTATGCCCCCCCCCAAAAAAAAAAACAACTAGCACTGGGCTTTGGAGACCCAGTACTGGTTGTGCTGAATACAGGGGACAAACGACATAAGGGTCCCCCATATTAAGCACAACCAGCACCAGGCTTTTCAGAACCAGTCCTGGTTGCCAAAATACGAGGGACAAATGATGTAGGGGTCCCCCATATTCAGCGTAACCAGCACTGGGTTTTGAGCCGGTCCTGGAAATACAGGGGAAAAACATGCGTAGGGTCCCCAAGTATTTACCAGAACCAGCACCGGAATTTTTGTAGTGGGGGGTTAATGTCACAGCCAGGAAAGCCCTTTCACTGGGCTCCCCGGCTGAAGCATCAACCCTGACCGCTAGTCAGCCCAGGCCAGGGATTCCTGGGGACTCCCCCCAATAAAGCGGTCCCCCTCTCCAGAGCACCCCAAGTCCAGGCTGGTGGGTGCCGGGTTGATTATGTAATGTTTAGTGTGTAATAAAGACCTAATTTATTGTCTTTTGCAGAAGCACTAAAGGCCCCAGCAAGCCTTCCCCACATGCTGGTACTTGGAGAACCACAAGTACCAACAAGCAAGGCATAAAGAGCTCCGCTGATAGCTACTGTACTTCTGTAAAATAAATTTATAGAAAAAACACAGACACTGATTGTTTTAAAATTTAATTTTTCAGTACCATCACCTGTGGGACGGCAGCCTTTAAGCTCTTTTTCATGGCTGCAGCTTCCGCCAGGACTTCTCCGGTGTCATCACCTGGAGGGCGGCGGCTGTTAAGCTCTTTTTCATGGCCGCTGCCCATCCAGGACTTCCCCGGCATCTTCTTTCTTTGGCAGGTCTTCTCTGCTGCCAAAGGGCTCCCCTGGCTATGGCATTAGCCCCCTCTAGAAAGGGTCCAGTGCTGGTTCTGGTAAATACAGCAGGACCCTACGCATTTTCCACCCCCAGTATTTACAGAACCAGAACCGACTCAGAGCCCAGTGCTGGTTACGCTGAATATGAGGGACCCCTTCGTCATTTGTCCCCCGTACTTTGGCAACCAGGACTGGTTCTGGAAAAGCATGGTGCTAGTTGTGCTTAATATGGAGGACCCCTACATTGTTTGTCCCCTGTATTTATTAGCACAACCAGTACTGGGTTTCCAAAGCCCGGTGCTGGTTGTTGTTGTTTTTTTTGGGGGGGAAGGGGACATGCCATATTTTTTTTTATAGGTTTTCTTTTTTCTTTTTAAGCAAAGAAGCACAGACAGGTCTCACGGATCCCGTCTGTGCTTCTGTGTTTGTTTATTTATACACAAATGCAGGTATCATGGATCTTTCAGATCCGAGCCTGCATCTGTCTGCTGCTACCTCCCCCGGGTCCTGCCGCATGCACCACCGCTACCCGCACTGCCACTGCACTTCTACCACTAATACCCGCTACTGTCCCTGGGTCCCAATCGCAGCTAATGACTGCTACTCCTCCTCCCCTGAGTCCAGGCTGCAGCTAGTGGCCACTTTCTTCCCCTGAGCCCACGGGCGCTACCGCCCACACTGGCCAGCCATCTTGGTGCACCCAAGTGAAGCCACAGGGAGTACACCTGCTGCAGGCTCCTACTAAGGCTGCGGAACAAGTTAAAACTCCCTATCTCTACAATGGCGGATTCGTGAGGTAATATAGTAAGTTTCTCATTTACCTAAACACCAAAAGCACCTACTCTGGAACTAAAGCTATCTAATAAAACAAACCCATGTCTAAATTCACCCCCTACCCTGAGTTATGCCTTCCCAAAAATTCCCCATAGAGAATAGCAGAAAAGTGGTCCTAATTAAGAGTGTCAGAAAAAACTGACATTTGGAAATTTAGGTCACTTCAAAATCCCTATTTTTTATGTTTTTGCCCTGAAATTTTGAATGCAGCACCGAGCGACAGTTCTACCCGCCCATGCCAAATTTCAGCACAGTACCTCCAATAGCTTTTCAGGTGTAGCCCCTTAAACACCATGCCCTCCCTCGAGAGTTCTCTATGGGAGAATTCCTTTTTTGAAAATCAGCCTTAATATAATTATTATTATTATCCTTTATTTATATGGCGCCACAAGTGTTCCGCAGCGCCTTACATAGTACATAGAACTAATAAGTGAACAAGAAACAAGTAACTTACAGTACATTACAGTGCAGGACAGGGACACAACTTATATACATTGCTGAAATAGTGATTAAAGCACTCACAATAAGCTGCCGGGAGTTGGCGGTCCCGTGTTAGGTGCCCTAATGGGGAGTAGAGAGTAGAACAAAATGTAAAGAGAAGCACATGAGGGAAGAGGTCCCTGCTCATGAGAGCTTACATTCTAAGGGATGATATTATAAGGGCATGACTGTGCCCTTATAATATACATAGTGACATGGAAACTTATACACAGACAGATATATACAGTTACAAAGACATATATAGGTACATAGAACATATATAGTTACACAGACACATGTATGCAGTTACAGACAGATATAGTTACAGTGATACAAACAGTATATACAGACACATTTATATATATACAGTAACTCAGACATATATTGTTACAGACACATAACTACAGTTACACAGATACATATAAACAGTTACATAGATACATATATATAAATACACCAGTTTGTGGAGGGTAGCCTCCACTCTTCTGATTCTGCTGCCCTCAGCCAGACTGCTGCTGCATAATCACACTCAGGTGAAGGTTTAGCATGTGTTCCTGGCATACCTTTACTCAGTCTGTCTCAGTCTCTGGTCTATGACTACCTGTACAATTACCTGCCTCAGGTTACTATACTGCCCGTTGCTACTCCAGCTTAACTCTCTGCGGCCACCTTGTTTCTTACTTAAGCTCCTACTATCTTGAGTTTAAGTCTTGGGGGGCATCTAAGTACTTGTGAGAATATAAATCTCTATGGGAATGGCAGCTGCTATAGGTGAAGACCTCTAGCTTGATTCTAGGAGTTCATGTGGTTTCCTAGGTGAGCCCTAACAGTATGAATGTATAGCAGTAACATATTATCACACCTCTGCAGGTCTAGAACAAGGGTCCAGCCTGGGAGTTACCTGTAATTAATAAAAATTAATTACCTGTCCTGTGTCTTCTACTCTTGTGCTTCTCATTCAGGTCCAAGCTTTGCTCCTGTGGTGTCAGCAGAGGCAGGTGACTTAACTTGTTTCTTTAGTATATGTTTTGTGGTAAAAATGACCACACAGTTGTCCCAAGTAGACTTTTGGACTGAAGGTGACCGTCTAATAGTCCAGCAATGTAGTATGCTTGGCTGTTGACCTCACATTTTGTTTCATGGAGAAGGCCCACCTGGAAAAAGTTAGAGGTGTGATAATATGTTCCTGCTATACACTATACATGCACATATACAGGTAGTTTTGCCTAAGTAAAAATGTCCATACCTAACATAAATATTTTACTTCACCCTATCTTGAGTAACCGTTTTGTGGTAAAGACAACTTCACAGTTGTCCTAAGGTGAAATTACAGGTGAATAATCCATAAATGAATATTGCTTGGCTGTTGACCTCACATATTAATGGATGGAATGGTCCCACTTGGAGAAACCTAGAGTTTTAATAATGTTCCTGCGATGCAGTAAAATGCATATATATCACATTACACCTCTCTCTGTTTGCAGGTTGATTTAACACCGATACTGGAAGTAGGCAAAGTAGATTTTGCACTATAAGATTGGGGACAAACTGCCAAATCACAAATAGCCACATTTCCCACCTCAATCCACAAGTGTCTTTAAACACCCACAGGTCTCATGGTTGGGAAATGTGAGTGCAATGCTGTTTAGTACTTTGACACCCAAGCCCAATATCTACATATAAACAGGGAGAGTGAACCCATTAAATATCCTGCACAGAAAAAAAGAGACAGAAAGGAACTAATGACACTAAAAAAGAAAGGCAAATCACTGCTGCCCACTAGAAAAAAACATGGTATTTCAAAAAAAGAAAGTTACACACACATATGTAATTATGCAGACATATACACAGACACAAATATACAGTTACAGAAACCTATATACACATACACATTTATACAGTTACACAGAAACAAATATAGGTACACAAACAGTATATACAGTTACATAAAAACATGTACAAACACATATACAGTATACAGTTACATCAAAACATATACAGACAGATATTTACAGTTACACAGACACATATATACTATTAGTACACAGAAACATTTATCCAGTGACACAGGCACATACACAGATATATATATACTGTATATATATATAATCCTTAGACAAAAAACCTTGCTGTTTCACATGTCCCATTAGGGCTTCCTAGATATGATCTGAAATTTCACAAAACCTACTGAATTTGTGCCACTCAAACTAAAAAAAAGCAATGACATTCCGATCACCTTAATAGAAGTGTTCCTTGCTCAAAAAAAACATGGTATGCCATCACACCCTGTGGTTAACTGCAGATTCAGCACTCTCACAGAGTGAAATTGCTGTCACTCACAAAATGGTGGAGCTGCTAATTCACAAAATTGTGTGCTCATTGGAATACACACATGCAGTCTATGCAGCAAATTTAGACTTGGGATTTGTTTTATTAGGTAGCTATTGTTCAGGGTATGCCCCCCCCCCAAAAAAAAAAAAAACAACTAGCACTGGGCTTTGGAGACCCAGTACTGGTTGTGCTGAATACAGGGGACAAACGACATAAGGGTCCCCCATATTAAGCACAACCAGCACCAGGCTTTTCAGAACCAGTCCTGGTTGACAAAATACGAGGGACAAATGATGTAGGGGTCCCCCATATTCAGCGTAACCAGCACTGGGTTTTGAGCCGGTCCTGGAAATACAGGGGAAAAACATGCGTAGGGTCCCCAAGTATTTACCAGAACCAGCACCGGAATTTTTGTAGTGGGGGGTTAATGTCACAGCCAGGAAAGCCCTTTCACTGGGCTCCCCGGCTGAAGCATCAACCCTGACCGCTAGTCAGCCCAGGCCAGGGATTCCTGGGGACTCCCCCCAATAAAGCGGTCCCCCTCTCCAGAGCACCCCAAGTCCAGGCTGGTGGGTGCTGGGTTGATTATGTAATGTTTAGTGCGTAATAAAGACCTAATTTATTGTCTTTTGCAGAAGCACTAAAGGCCCCAGCAAGCCTTCCCCACATGCTGGTACTTGGAGAACCACAAGTACCAACAAGCAAGGCATAAAGAGCTCCGCTGATAGCTACTGTACTTCTGTAAAATAAATTTATAGAAAAAACACAGACACTGATTGTTTTAAAATTTAATTTTTCAGTACCATCACCTGTGGGACGGCAGCCTTTAAGCTCTTTTTCATGGCTGCAGCTTCCGCCAGGACTTCTCCGGTGTCATCACCTGGAGGGCGGCGGCTGTTAAGCTCTTTTTCATGGCCGCTGCCCATCCAGGACTTCCCCGGCATCTTCTTTCTTTGGCAGGTCTTCTCTGCTGCCAAAGGGCTCCCCTGGCTATGGCATTAGCCCCCTCTAGAAAGGGTCCAGTGCTGGTTCTGGTAAATACAGCAGGACCCTATGCATTTTCCACCCCCAGTATTTACAGAACCAGAACCGACTCAGAGCCCAGTGCTGGTTACGCTGAATATGAGGGACCCCTTCGTCATTTGTCCCCCGTACTTTGGCAACCAGGACTGGTTCTGGAAAAGCATGGTGCTAGTTGTGCTTAATATGGAGGACCCCTACATTGTTTGTCCCCTGTATTTATTAGCACAACCAGTACTGGGTTTCCAAAGCCCGGTGCTGGTTGTTTTTTTTTTTTGGGGGGGGGAAGGGGACATGCCATATTTTTTTTTATAGGTTTTCTTTTTTCTTTTTAAGCAAAGAAGCACAGACAGGTCTCACGGATCCCGTCTGTGCTTCTGTGTTTGTTTATTTATACACAAATGCAGGTATCATGGATCTTTCAGATCCGAGCCTGCATCTGTCTGCTGCTACCTCCCCCGGGTCCTGCCGCATGCACCACCGCAGCCCGCACTGCCACTGCACTTCTACCACTAATACCCGCTACCGTCCCTGGGTCCCAATCGCAGCTAATGACTGCTACTCCTCCTCCCCTGAGTCCAGGCTGCAGCTAGTGGCCACTTTCTTCCCCTGAGCCCACGGGCGCTACCGCCCACACTGGCCAGCCATCTTGGTGCACCCAAGTGAAGCCACAGGGAGTACACCTGCTGCAGGCTCCTACTAAGGCTGCGGAACAAGTTAAAACTCCCTATCTCTACAATGGCGGATTCGTGAGGTAATACAGTAAGTTTCTCATTTACCTAAACACCAAAAGCACCTACTCTGGAACTAAAGCTATCTAATAAAACAAACCCATGTCTAAATTCACCCCCTACCCTGAGTTATGCCTTCCCAAAAATTCCCCATAGAGAATAGCAGAAAAGTGGTCCTAATTAAGAGTGTCAGAAAAAACTGACATTTGGAAATTTAGGTCACTTCAAAATCCCTATTTTTTATGTTTTTGCCCTGAAATTTTGAATGCAGCACCGAGCGACAGTTCTACCCGCCCATGCCAAATTTCAGCACAGTACCTCCAATAGCTTTTCAGGTGTAGCCCCTTAAACACCATGCCCTCCCTCGAGAGTTCTCTATGGGAGAATTCCTTTTTTGAAAATCAGCCTTAATATAATTATTATTATTATTATCCTTTATTTATATGGCGCCACAAGTGTTCCGCAGCGCCTTACATAGTACATAGAACTAATAAGTGAACAAGAAACAAGTAACTTACAGTACATTACAGTGCAGGACAGGGACACAACTTATATACATTGCTGAAATAGTGATTAAAGCACTCACAATAAGCTGCCGGGAGTTGGCGGTCCCGTGTTAGGTGCCCTAATGGGGAGTAGAGAGTAGAACAAAATGTAAAGAGAAGCACATGAGGGAAGAGGTCCCTGCTCATGAGAGCTTACATTCTAAGGGATGATATTATAAGGGCATGACTGTGCCCTTATAATATACATAGTGACATGGAAACTTATACACAGACAGATATATACAGTTACAAAGACATATATAGGTACATAGAACATATATAGTTACACAGACACATGTATGCAGTTACAGACAGATATAGTTACAGTGATACAAACAGTATATACAGACACATTTATATATATACAGTAACTCAGACATATATTGTTACAGACACATAACTACAGTTACACAGATACATATAAACAGTTACATAGATACATATATATAAATACACCAGTTTGTGGAGGGTAGCCTCCACTCTTCTGATTCTGCTGCCCTCAGCCAGACTGCTGCTGCATAATCACACTCAGGTGAAGTTTTAGCATGTGTTCCTGGCATACCTTTACTCAGTCTGTCTCAGTCTCTGGTCTATGACTACCTGTACAATTACCTGCCTCAGGTTACTATACTGCCCGTTGCTACTCCAGCTTAACTCTCTGTGGCCACCTTGTTTCTTACTTAAGCTCCTACTATCTTGAGTTTAAGTCTTGGGGGGCATCTAAGTACTTGTGAGAATATAAATCTCTATGGGAATGGCAGCTGCTATAGGTGAAGACCTCTAGCTTGATTCTAGGAGTTCATGTGGTTTCCTAGGTGAGCCCTAACAGTATGAATGTATAGCAGTAACATATTATCACACCTCTGCAGGTCTAGAACAAGGGTCCAGCCTGGGAGTTACCTGTAATTAATAAAAATTAATTACCTGTCCTGTGTCTTCTACTCTTGTGCTTCTCATTCAGGTCCAAGCTTTGCTCCTGTGGTGTCAGCAGAGGCAGGTGACTTAACTTGTTTCTTTAGTATATGTTTTGTGGTAAAAATGACCTCACAGTTGTCCCAAGTAGACGTTTGGACTGAAGGTGACCGTCTAATAGTCCAGCAATGTAGTATGCTTGGCTGTTGACCTCACATTTTGTTTCATGGAGAAGGCCCACCTGGAAAAAGTTAGAGGTGTGATAATATGTTCCTGCTATACACTATACATGCACATATACAGGTAGTTTTGCCTAAGTAAAAATGTCCATACCTAACATAAATATTTTACTTCACCCTATCTTGAGTAACCGTTTTGTGGTAAAGACAACTTCACAGTTGTCCTAAGGTGAAATTACAGGTGAATAATCCATAAATGAATATTGCTTGGCTGTTGACCTCACATATTAATGGATGGAATGGTCCCACTTGGAGAAACCTAGAGTTTTAATAATGTTCCTGCGATGCAGTAAAATGCATATATATCACATTACACCTCTCTCTGTTTGCAGGTTGATTTAACACCGATACTGGAAGTAGGCAAAGTAGATTTTGCACTATAAGATTGGGGACAAACTGCCAAATCACAAATAGCCACATTTCCCACCTCAATCCACAAGTGTCTTTAAACACCCACAGGTCTCATGGTTGGGAAATGTGAGTGCAATGCTGTTTAGTACTTTGACACCCAAGCCCAATATCTACATATAAACAGGGAGAGTGAACCCATTAAATATCCTGCACAGAAAAAAAGAGACAGAAAGGAAGTAATGACACTAAAAAAGAAAGGCAAATCACTGCTGCCCACTAGAAAAAAACATGGTATTTCAAAAAAAGAAAGTTACACACACATATGTAATTATGCAGACATATACACAGACACAAATATACAGTTACAGAAACCTATATACACATACACATTTATACAGTTACACAGAAACAAATATAGGTACACAAACAGTATATACAGTTACATAAAAACATGAACAAACACATATACAGTATACAGTTACACCAAAACATATACAGACAGATATTTACAGTTACACAGACACATATATACTATTAGTACACAGAAACATTTATCCAGTGACACAGGCACATACACAGATATATATATACTGTATATATATATAATCCTTAGACAAAAAACCTTGCTGTTTCACATGTCCCATTAGGGCTTCCTAGATATGATCTGAAATTTCACAAAACCTACTGAATTTGTGCCACTCAAACTAAAAAAAAGCAATGACATTCCGATCACCTTAATAGAAGTGTTCCTTGCTCAAAAAAAACATGGTATGCCATCACACCCTGTGGTTAACTGCAGATTCAGCACTCTCACAGAGTGAAATTGCTGTCACTCACAAAATGGTGGAGCTGCTAATTCACAAAATTGTGTGCTCATTGGAATACACACATGCAGTCTATGCAGCAAATTTAGACTTGGGATTTGTTTTATTAGGTAGCTATTGTTCAGGGTATGCCCCCCCCCCAAAAAAAAAAACAACTAGCACTGGGCTTTGGAGACCCAGTACTGGTTGTGCTGAATACAGGGGACAAACGACATAAGGGTCCCCCATATTAAGCACAACCAGCACCAGGCTTTTCAGAACCAGTCCTGGTTGCCAAAATACGAGGGACAAATGATGTAGGGGTCCCCCATATTCAGCGTAACCAGCACTGGGTTTTGAGCCGGTCCTGGAAATACAGGGGAAAAACATGCGTAGGGTCCCCAAGTATTTACCAGAACCAGCACCGGAATTTTTGTAGTGGGGGGTTAATGTCACAGCCAGGAAAGCCCTTTCACTGGGCTCCCCGGCTGAAGCATCAACCCTGACCGCTAGTCAGCCCAGGCCAGGGATTCCTGGGGACTCCCCCCAATAAAGTGGTCCCCCTCTCCAGAGCACCCCAAGTCCAGGCTGGTGGGTGCCGGGTTGATTATGTAATGTTTAGTGCGTAATAAAGACCTAATTTATTGTCTTTTGCAGAAGCACTAAAGGCCCCAGCAAGCCTTCCCCACATGCTGGTACTTGGAGAACCACAAGTACCAACAAGCAAGGCATAAAGAGCTCCGCTGATAGCTACTGTACTTCTGTAAAATAAATTTATAGAAAAAACACAGACACTGATTGTTTTAAAATTTAATTTTTCAGTACCATCACCTGTGGGACGGCAGCCTTTAAGCTCTTTTTCATGGCTGCAGCTTCCGCCAGGACTTCTCCGGTGTCATCACCTGGAGGGCGGCGGCTGTTAAGCTCTTTTTCATGGCCGCTGCCCATCCAGGACTTCCCCGGCATCTTCTTTCTTTGGCAGGTCTTCTCTGCTGCCAAAGGGCTCCCCTGGCTATGGCATTAGCCCCCTCTAGAAAGGGTCCAGTGCTGGTTCTGGTAAATACAGCAGGACCCTATGCATTTTCCACCCCCAGTATTTACAGAACCAGAACCGACTCAGAGCCCAGTGCTGGTTACGCTGAATATGAGGGACCCCTTCGTCATTTGTCCCCCGTACTTTGGCAACCAGGACTGGTTCTGGAAAAGCATGGTGCTAGTTGTGCTTAATATGGAGGACCCCTACATTGTTTGTCCCCTGTATTTATTAGCACAACCAGTACTGGGTTTCCAAAGCCCGGTGCTGGTTGTTTTTTTTTTTTGGGGGGGGGAAGGGGACATGCCATATTTTTTTTTATAGGTTTTCTTTTTTCTTTTTAAGCAAAGAAGCACAGACAGGTCTCACGGATCCCGTCTGTGCTTCTGTGTTTGTTTATTTATACACAAATGCAGGTATCATGGATCTTTCAGATCCGAGCCTGCATCTGTCTGCTGCTACCTCCCCCGGGTCCTGCCGCATGCACCACCGCAGCCCGCACTGCCACTGCACTTCTACCACTAATACCCGCTACCGTCCCTGGGTCCCAATCGCAGCTAATGACTGCTACTCCTCCTCCCCTGAGTCCAGGCTGCAGCTAGTGGCCACTTTCTTCCCCTGAGCCCACGGGCGCTACCGCCCACACTGGCCAGCCATCTTGGTGCACCCAAGTGAAGCCACAGGGAGTACACCTGCTGCAGGCTCCTACTAAGGCTGCGGAACAAGTTAAAACTCACTATCTCTACAATGGCGGATTCGTGAGGTAATACAGTAAGTTTCTCATTTACCTAAACACCAAAAGCACCTACTCTGGAACTAAAGCTATCTAATAAAACAAACCCATGTCTAAATTCACCCCCTACCCTGAGTTATGCCTTCCCAAAAATTCCCCATAGAGAATAGCAGAAAAGTGGTCCTAATTAAGAGTGTCAGAAAAAACTGACATTTGGAAATTTAGGTCACTTCAAAATCCCTATTTTTTATGTTTTTGCCCTGAAATTTTGAATGCAGCACCGAGCGACAGTTCTACCCGCCCATGCCAAATTTCAGCACAGTACCTCCAATAGCTTTTCAGGTGTAGCCCCTTAAACACCATGCCCTCCCTCGAGAGTTCTCTATGGGAGAATTCCTTTTTTGAAAATCAGCCTTAATATAATTATTATTATTATTATCCTTTATTTATATGGCGCCACAAGTGTTCCGCAGCGCCTTACATAGTACATAGAACTAATAAGTGAACAAGAAACAAGTAACTTACAGTACATTACAGTGCAGGACAGGGACACAACTTATATACATTGCTGAAATAGTGATTAAAGCACTCACAATAAGCTGCCGGGAGTTGGCGGTCCCGTGTTAGGTGCCCTAATGGGGAGTAGAGAGTAGAACAAAATGTAAAGAGAAGCACATGAGGGAAGAGGTCCCTGCTCATGAGAGCTTACATTCTAAGGGATGATATTATAAGGGCATGACTGTGCCCTTATAATATACATAGTGACATGGAAACTTATACACAGACAGATATATACAGTTACAAAGACATATATAGGTACATAGAACATATATAGTTACACAGACACATGTATGCAGTTACAGACAGATATAGTTACAGTGATACAAACAGTATATACAGACACATTTATATATATACAGTAACTCAGACATATATTGTTACAGACACATAACTACAGTTACACAGATACATATAAACAGTTACATAGATACATATATATAAATACACCAGTTTGTGGAGGGTAGCCTCCACTCTTCTGATTCTGCTGCCCTCAGCCAGACTGCTGCTGCATAATCACACTCAGGTGAAGGTTTAGCATGTGTTCCTGGCATACCTTTACTCAGTCTGTCTCAGTCTCTGGTCTATGACTACCTGTACAATTACCTGCCTCAGGTTACTATACTGCCCGTTGCTACTCCAGCTTAACTCTCTGCGGCCACCTTGTTTCTTACTTAAGCTCCAACTATCTTGAGTTTAAGTCTTGGGGGCATCTAAGTACTTGTGAGAATATAAATCTCTATGGGAATGGCAGCTGCTATAGGTGAAGACCTCTAGCTTGATTCTAGGAGTTCATGTGGTTTCCTAGGTGAGCCCTAACAGTATGAATGTATAGCAGTAACATATTATCACACCTCTGCTGGTCTAGAACAAGGGTCCAGCCTGGGAGTTACCAGTAATTAATAAAAATTAATTACCAGTCCTGTGTCTTCTACTCTTGTGCTTCTCATTCAGGTCCAAGCTTTGCTCCTGTGGTGTCAGCAGAGGCAGGTGACTTAACTTGTTTCTTTAGTATATGTTTTGTGGTAAAGATGACCTCACAGTTGTCCCAAGTAGACGTTTGGACTGAAGGTGACCTTCTAATAGTCCAGCAATGTAGTATGCTTGGCTGTTGACCTCACATTTTGTTTCATGGAGAAGGCCCACCTGGAAAAAGTTAGAGGTGTGATAATATGTTCCTGCTATACACTATACATGCACATATACAGGTAGTTTTGCCTAAGTAAAAATGTCCATACCTAACATAAATATTTTACTTCTCCCTATCTTGAGTAACCATTTTGTGGTAAAGACAACTTCACAGTTGTCCTAAGGTGAAATTACAGGTGAATAATCCATAAATGAATATTGCTTGGCTGCTGACCTCACATATTAATGGATGGAATGGTCCCACTTGGAGAAACCTAGAGTTTTAATAATGTTCCTGCGATGCAGTAAAATGCATATATATCACATTACACCTCTCTCTGTTTGCAGGTTGATTTAACACCGATACTGGAAGTAGGCAAAACAGATTTTGCACTATAAGATTGGGGACAAACTGCCAAATCACAAATAGCCACATTTCCCACCTCAATCCACAAGTGTCTTTAAACACCCACAGGTCTCATGGTTGGGAAATGTGAGTGCAATGCTGTTTAGTACTTTGACACCCAAGCCCAATATCTACATAAAAACAGGGAGAGTGAACCCATTAAATATCCTGCACAGAAAAAAAGAGACAGAAAGGAACTAATGACACTAAAAAAGAAAGGCAAATCACTGCTGCCCACTAGAAAAAAACATGGTATTTCAAAAAAAGAAAGTTACACACACATATGTAATTATGCAGACTTATACACAGACACAAATATACAGTTACAGAAACCTATATACACATACACATTTATACAGTTACACAGAAACAAATATAGGTATACAAACAGTATATACAGTTACATAAAAACATGTACAAACACATATACAGTATACAGTTACACAAAAACATATACAGACAGATATTTACAGTTACACAGACACATATATACTAGGGATGTGCAGGCTAGGTTCTACTCGGTTCCGTTCGGTTCTTTTTACCGGATCTTATTGGGTTTCAGCTGTCACGAGTTTTGGATAGCCAATAAGATTCGGTAAAAAGAACCGAACGGAAACGAGTAGAACCGAGCCTGCACATCCCTAATATATACTGTAGGTACACAGAAACATTTATCCAGTGACACAGGCACATACACAGATATATATATACTGTATATATATATATAATCCTTAGACAAAAAACCTTACTGTTTCACATGTCCCATTAAGGCTTCCTAGATATGATCTGAAATTTCACAAAATCTACTGAATTTGTGCCACTCAAACTAAAAAAAAGCAATGACATTCCGATCACCTTAATAGAAGTGTTCCTTGCACAAAGAAAACATGGTATGCCATCACACCCTGTGGTTATCTGCATATTCAGCACTCTCACAGAGTGAAATTGCTGTCACTCACAAAATGGTGGAGCTGCTAATTCACAAAATTGTGTGCTCATTGGAATACACACATGCAGTCTATGCAGCGAATTTAGACTTGGGGTTTGTTTTATTAGGTAGCTATTGTTCAGGGTATGCCCCCCCAAAAAAACAACTAGCACTGGGCTTTGGAGACCCAGTACTGGTTGTGCTGAATACAGGGGACAAACGACATAAGGGTCCCCCATATTAAGCACAACCAGCACCAGGCTTTTCAGAACCAGTCCTGGTTGCCAAAATACGAGGGACAAATGAAGTAGGGGTCCCCCATATTCAGCGTAACCAGCACTGGGTTTTGAGCCAGTCCTGGAAATACAGGGGAAAAACATGCGTAGGGTCCCCAAGTATTTACCAGAACCAGCACCAGAATTTTTGTAGTGGGGGGTTAATGCCACAGCCAGGAAAGCCCTTTCACTGGGCTCCCCGGCCAAAGCATCAACCCTGACCACTAGTCAGCCCTTGCCAGGGATTCCTGGGGACTCCCCCCAATAAAGCGGTCCCCCTCTCCAGAGCACCCCAAGCCCAGGCTGGTGGGTGCCGGGTTGATTATGTAATGTTTAGTGCATAATAAAGACCTAATTTATTGTCTTTTGCAGAAGCACTACAGGCCCCAGCAATCCTTCCCCACATGCTGGTACTTGGAGAACCACAAGTACCAACAAGCAAGGCATAAAGAGCTCCGCTGATAGCTACAGTACTTCTGTAAAAGAAATTTATAGAAAAACACAGACACTGATTGTTTTAAAATTTAATTTTTCAGTACCATCACCTGTGGGACGGCAGCCTTTAAGCTCTTTTCATGGCTGCAGCTTCCGCCAGGACTTCTCTGGTGTCATCACCTGGAGGGCGGCGCCTGTTAAGCTCTGTTTCATGGCCGCTGCCCATCCAGGACTTCCCCGGCATCTTCTTTCTTTGGCAGGTCTTCTCTGCTGCCAAAGGGCTCCCCTGGCTATGGCATTAGCCCCCTCTAGAAAGGGCCCAGTGCTGGTTCTGGTAAATACAGCAGGACCCTACGCATTTTCCACCCCCAGTATTTACAGAACCAGAACCGACTCAGAGCCCAGTGCTGGTTACGCTGAATATGAGGGACCCCTTCGTCATTTGTCCCCCGTACTTTGGCAACCAGGACTGGTTCTGGAAAAGCATGGTGCTGGTTGTGCTTAATATGGAGGACCCCTACATTGTTTGTCCCCTGTATTTATTAGCACAACCAGTACTGGGTTTCCAAAGCCCGGTGCTGGTTGTTTTTTTTTTTTTTGGGGGGGGAAGGGGGCATGCCATATTTTTTTTCATAGGTTTTCTTTTTTCTTTTTAAACAAAGAAGCACAGACAGGTCTCACGGATCTCGTCTGTGCTTCTGTGTTTGTTTATTTATACACAAATGCAGGTATCATGGATCTTTCAGATCCGAGCCTGCATCTGTCTGCTGCTACCTCCCCTGGGTCCTGCCACATGTACCACCGCAGCCCGCACTGCCACTGCACTTCTGCCACTAATACCCGCTACCGTCCCTGGGTCCCAACCGCAGCTAATGACTGCTACTCCGCCTCCCCCGAGTCCAGGCTGCAGCTAGCGGCCACTTTCTTCCCCTGAGCCCATGGGCACTACCGCCCACACTGGCCAGCCATCTTGGTGCACCCAAGTGAAGCCACAGGGAGTACACCTGCTGCAGGCTCCTACTAAGGCTGCGGAACAAGTTGAAACTCCCTATCTCTACAATGGCGGATTCGTGAGGTAATACGGTAACTTTCTCATTTACCTAAACCCCAAAAGCACCTACTCTGGAACTAAAGCTATCTAATAAAACAAACCCAAGTCTAAATTCACCCCCTACCCTGAGTTATGCCTTCCCGAAAATTCCCCATAGAGAATAGCAGAAAAGTGGTCCTAATTAAGAGTGTCAGAAAAAACTGACATTTGGAAATTTAGGTCACTTCAAAATCCCTATTTTTTATGTTTTTGCCCTGAAATTTTGAATGCAGCACCGAGCGACAGTTCTACCTGCCCGTGCCCAATTTCAGCACAGTACCTCCAATAGCTTTTCAGGTGTAGCCCCTTAAACACCATGCCCTCCCTCGAGAGTTCTCTATGGGAGAATTCCTTTTTTGAAAATCAGCCTTAATATAAGTGCATGACTGTGCCCTTATAATATACATAGTGACATGGAAACTTATACACAGACAGATATATACAGTTACAAAGACATATATAGGTACATAGAACATATATAGTTACACAGACACATGTATGCAGTTACAGACAGATATAGTTACAGTGATACATACAGTATATACAGACACATTTATATATATACAGTAACTCAGACATATATATTGTTACAGACACATAACTACAGTTACACAGATCCATATAAACAGTTACATAGATACATATATATAGATACACCAGTTGGTGGAGGGTAGCCTCCTCTCTTCTGATTCTGCGGCCCTCAGCCAGACTGCTGCTGCATAATCACACTCAGGTGAAGGTTTAGCATGTGTTCCTGGCATACCTTTACTCAGTCTGTCTCAGTCTCTGGTCTATGACTACCTGTACAATTACCTGCCTCAGGTTACTATACTGCCTGCTGCTACTCCAGCTTAACTCTCTGCGGCCACCTCATTTCTTACTTAAGCTCCTACTATCTTGAGTTTAAGTCTTGGGGGGCATCTAAGTACTTGTGAGAATATAAATCTCTATGGGAATGGCAGCTGCTATAGGTGAAGACCTCTAGCTTGATTCTAGGAGTTCATGTGGTTTCCTAGGTGAGCCCTAACAGTATGAATGTATAGCAGTAACATATTATCACACCTCTGCAGGTCTAGAACAAGGGTCCAGCCTGGGAGTTACCAGTAATTAATAAAAATTAATTACCAGTCCTGTGTCTTCTACTCTTGTGCTTCTCATTCAGGTCCAAGCTTTGCTCCTGTGGTGTCAGCAGAGGCAGGTGACTTAACTTGTTTCTTTAGTATATGTTTTGTGGTAAAGATGACCTCACAGTTGTCCCAAGTAGACGTTTGGACTGAAGGTGACCTTCTAATAGTCCAGCAATGTAGTATGCTTGGCTGTTGACCTCACATTTTGTTTCATGGAGAAGGCCCACCTGGAAAAAGTTAGAGGTGTGATAATATGTTCCTGCTATACACTATACATGCACATATACAGGTAGTTTTGCCTAAGTAAAAATGTCCATACCTAACATAAATATTTTACTTCACCCTAACTTGAGTAACCGTTTTGTGGTAAAGACAACTTCACAGTTGTCCTAAGGTGAAATTACAGGTGAATAATCCATAAATGAATATTGCTTGGCTGTTGACCTCACATATTAATGGATGGAATGGTCCCACTTGGAGAAACCTAGAGTTTTAATAATGTTCCTGCGATGCAGTAAAATGCATATATATCACATTACACCTCTCTCTGTTTGCAGGTTGATTTAATACCGATACTGGAAGTAGACAAAATAGATTTTGTACTATAAGATTGGGGACAAACCGCCAAATCACAAATAGCCACATTTCCCACCTCAATCCACAAGTGTCTTTAAACACCCACAGGTCTCATGGTTGGGAAATGTGAGTGCAATGCTGTTTAGTACTTTGACACCCAAGCCCAATATCTACATAAAAACAGGGAGAGTGAACCCATTAAATATCCTGCACAGAAAAAAAGAGACAGAAAGGAACTAATGACACTAAAAAAGAAAGGCAAATCACTGCTGCCCACTAGAAAAAAACATGGTATTTCAAAAAAAGAAAGTTACACACACATATGTAATTATACAGACATATACACAGACACAAATATACAGTTACAGAAACCTATATACACATACACATTTGTACAGTTACACAGAAACAAATATAGGTACACAGACATACAGTATATACAGTTACATAAAAACATGTACAAACACATATACAGTTACACAAAAACATATACAGACAGATATTTACAGTTACACAGACACATATATACTGTAGGTACACAGAAACATTTATCCAGTGACAGGCACATACACAGATATATATATACTGTATATATATATAATCCTTAGACAAAAAACCTTACTGTTTCACATGTCCCATTAAGGCTTCCTAGATATGATCTGAAATTTCACAAAACCTATTGAATTTGTGCCACTCAAACTAAAAAAAAGGAATGACATTCTGATCACCTTAATAGAAGTGTTCTTTGCACAAAAAAAACATGGTATGCCATCACACCCTGTGGTTAACTGCAGATTCAGCACACTCACAGAGTGAAATTGCTGTCACTCACAAAATGGTGGAGCTGCTAATTCACAAAATTGTGTGCTCATTGGAATACACACATGCAGTCTATGCAGCGAATTCAGACTTGGGGTTTGTTTTATTAGGTAGCTATTGTTCAGGGTATGCCCCCCCAAAAAAAACAACAACTAGTACTGGGCTTTGGAGACCCAGTACTGGTTGTGCTAAATACAGGGGACAAACGACTTAAGGGTCCCCCATATTAAGCACAACCAGCACCAGGCTTTTCAGAACCAGTCCTGGTTGCCAAAATACGGGGGACAAATGATGTAGGGGTCCCCCATATTCAGCGTAACCAGCACTGGGCTTTGAGCTGGTCCTGGAAATACAGGGGAAAAACATGCGTAGGGTCCCCAAGTATTTACCAGAACCAGCACCGGAATTTTTGTAGTGGGGGGTTAATGCCACAGCCAGGAAAGCCCTTCCACTGGGCTCCCCGGCCGAAGCATCAACCCTGACTGCTAGTCAGCCCAGGATGGGTATTCCTGGGGACTCACCCCAATAAAGCGGTCCCCCTCTCCAGAGCACCCCAAGCCCAGGCTTGTGGGTGCCAAGTTGATTATGTAATGTTTAGTGCATAATAAAGACCTAATTTATTGTCTTTTGCAGAAGCACTACAGGCCCCAGCAAGCCTTCCCCACATGCTGGTACTTGGAGAACCACAAGTACCAACAAGCAAGGCATAAAGCGCTCTGCTGATAGCTATAGTACTTCTGTAAAAGAAATTTATAGAAAAAACACAGACACTGATTGTTTTAAATTTTAATTTTAAGGTACCATCACCTGTGGGACAGCAGCCTTTAAGCTCTTTTTCATGGCTGCAGCTTCCCCCAGGACTTCTCCGGCGTCATCACCTGGAGGGCACCGGCTGTTAAGCTCTTTTTCATGGCCGCCACCCATCCAGGACTTCCCTGGCATCTTCTTTCTTTGGCAGGTCTTCTCTGCTACCAAAGGGCTCCCCTGGCTATGGCATTAGCCCCCTCTAGAAAGGGTCCAGTGCTGGTTCAGGTAAATATAGCAGGACCCTACGCATTTTCCACCCCCAGTATTTACAGAACCAGAACCGACTCAGAGCCCTGTGCTGGTTATGCTGAATATGAGGGACCCCTTCATCATTTGTCCCCTGTACTTTGGCAACCAGGACTGGATCTGGAAAAGCATGGTGCTGGTTGTGCTTAATATGGAGGACCCCTACATTGTTTGTCCCCTGTATTGATTAGCACAACCAGTAGTGGGTTTCCAAAGCCAGGTGCTGGTTGTTTTTTTTTTTTTTGGAGGAGGGGAAGGGGGCATGCCATATTTTTTTTTACATAGGTTTTCTTTTTTCTTTTTAAACAAAGAAGCACAGACAGGTCTCACGGATCCCATCTGTGCTTCTGTGTTTGTTTATTTATACACAAATGCAGGTATCATGGATCTTTCAGACCCGAGCCTGCATCTGTCTGCTGCTAGCTCCGCCAGGTCCTGCCGCATGCACCACCGCAGCCCATACTGCCGCTGCACTTCTGCCACTAATACCCGCTACCGTCCCTGGGTCCCAACCGCAGCTAACAACTGCTACTCCGCCTCCCCCGAGTCCAGGCTGCAGCTAGCGGCCACTTTCTTCCCCCGAGCCCACCGCCCGCACTGGCCAGCCATCTTGGTGCACCCAAGTGAAGCCATAGGGAGTACACCTGCTGGAGGCTCCTACTAAGGCTGCGGAACAAGTTGAAACTCCCTATCTCTACAATGGCGGATTTGTGAGGTAATACGATAACTTTCTCATTTACCTAAACCCCAAAAGCACCTACTCTGAAACTAAAGCTGTTTAATAAAACAAACCCAAGTCTAAATTCACCCCCTACCCTGAGTTATGCCTTTCCGAAAATTCCCCATTGAGAATAGCAGAAAAGTGGTCCTAATTAAGAGTGTCAGAAAAAACTGACATTTGGGAATTTAGGTCACTTCAAAATCCCTATTTTTATGTTTTTGCCCTGAAATTTTGAATACAGCACCGAGCGACAGTTCTACCCGCCCATGCCAAATTTCAGCACAGTACCTCCAATAGCTTTTCAGGTGTAGCCCCTTAAACACCATGCCCTCCCTCGGTTCCATTTTTGGAAATTCAGCCTTAATATAAGGGCATGACTGTGCCCTTATAATATACATAGTGACATGGAAACTTATACACAGACAGATATATACAGTTACAAAGACATATATAGGTACATAGAACATATATAGTTACACAGACACATGTATGCAGTTACAGACAGATATAGTTACAGTGATACATACAGTTTATACAGATACATTTATATATATATACAGTAACTCAGACATATATTGTTACAGACACATAACTACAGTTACACAGATACATATAAACAGTTACATAGATACATATATATAAATACACCAGTTTGTGGAGGGTAGCCTCCACTCTTCTGATTCTGCTGCCCTCAGCCAGACTGCTGCTGCATAATCACACTCAGGTGAAGGTTTAGCATGTGTTCCTGGCATACCTTTACTCAGTCTGTCTCAGTCTCTGGTCTATGACTACCTGTACAATTACCTGCCTCAGGTTACTATACTGCCCGTTGCTACTCCAGCTTAACTCTCTGTGGCCACCTTGTTTCTTACTTAAGCTCCTACTATCTTGAGTTTAAGTCTTGGGGGGCATCTAAGTACTTGTGAGAATATAAATCTCTATGGGAATGGCAGCTGCTATAGGTGAAGTCCTCTAGCTTCATTCTAGGAGTTCATGTGGTTTCCTAGGTGAGCCCTAACAGTATGAATGTATAGCAGTAACATATTATCACACCTCTGCAGGTCTAGAACAAGGGTCCAGCCTGGGAGTTACCTGTAATTAATAAAAATTAATTACCTGTCCTGTGTCTTCTACTCTTGTGCTTCTCATTCAGGTCCAAGCTTTGCTCCTGTGGTGTCAGCAGAGGCAGGTGACTCAACTTGTTTCTTTAGTATATGTTTTGTGGTAAAGATGACCTCACAGTTGTCCCAAGTAGACGTTTGGACTGAAGGTGACCTTCTAATAGTCCAGCAATGTAGTATTCTTGGCTGTTGACCTCACATTTTGTTTCATGGAGAAGGCCCACCTGGAAAAAGTTAGAGGTGTGATAATATGTTCCTGCTATACACTATACATGCACATATACAGGTAGTTTTGCCTAAGTAAAAATGTGCATACCTAACATAAAAATTTTACTTCACCCTATCTTGAGTAACCATTTTGTGGTAAAGACAACTTCACAGTTGTCCTAAGGTGAAATTACGGGTGAATAATCCATAAATGAATATTGCTTGGCTGTTGACCTCACATATTAATGGATGGAATGGTCCCACTTGGAGAAACCTAGAGTTTTAATAATGTTCCTGCGATGCAGTAAAATGCATATATATCACATTACACCTCTCTCTGTTTGCAGGTTGATTTAATACCGATACTGGAAGTAGACAAAATAGATTTTGTACTATAAGATTGGGGACAAACCGCCAAATCACAAATAGCCACATTTCCCACCTCAATCCACAAGTGTCTTTAAACACCCACAGGTCTCATGGTTGGGAAATGTGAGTGCAATGCTGTTTAGTACTTTGACACCCAAGCCCAATATCTACATAAAAACAGGGAGAGTGAACCCATTAAATATCCTGCACAGAAAAAAAGAGACAGAAAGGAACTAATGACACTAAAAAAGAAAGGCAAATCACTGCTGCCCACTAGAAAAAAACATGGTATTTCAAAAAAAGAAAGTTACACACACATATGTAATTATACAGACATATACACAGACACAAATATACAGTTACAGAAACCTATATACACATACACATTTGTACAGTTACACAGAAACAAATATAGGTACACAGACATACAGTATATACAGTTACATAAAAACATGTACAAACACATATACAGTTACACAAAAACATATACAGACAGATTTTTACAGTTACACAGACACATATATACTGTAGGTACACAGAAACATTTATCCAGTGACAGGCACATACACAGATATATATATACTGTATATATATATAATCCTTAGACAAAAAACCTTACTGTTTCACATGTCCCATTAAGGCTTCCTAGATATGATCTGAAATTTCACAAAACCTATTGAATTTGTGCCACTCAAACTAAAAAAAAGGAATGACATTCCGATCACCTTAATAGAAGTGTTCTTTGCACAAAAAAAACATGGTATGCCATCACACCCTGTGGTTAACTGCAGATTCAGCACACTCACAGAGTGAAATTGCTGTCACTCACAAAATGGTGGAGCTGCTAATTCACAAAATTGTGTGCTCATTGGAATACACACATGCAGTCTATGCAGCGAATTCAGACTTGGGGTTTGTTTTATTAGGTAGCTATTGTTCAGGGTATGCCCCCCCAAAAAAACAACAACTAGTACTGGGCTTTGGAGACCCAGTACTGGTTGTGCTAAATACAGGGGACAAACGACTTAAGGGTCCCCCATATTAAGCACAACCAGCACCAGGCTTTTCAGAACCAGTCCTGGTTGCCAAAATACGGGGGACAAATGATGTAGGGGTCCCCCATATTCAGCGTAACCAGCACTGGGCTTTGAGCTGGTCCTGGAAATACAGGGGAAAAACATGCGTAGGGTCCCCAAGTATTTACCAGAACCAGCACCGGAATTTTTGTAGTGGGGGGTTAATGCCACAGCCAGGAAAGCCCTTCCACTGGGCTCCCCGGCCGAAGCATCAACCCTGACTGCTAGTCAGCCCAGGATGGGTATTCCTGGGGACTCCCCCCAATAAAGCGGTCCCCCTCTCCAGAGCACCCCAAGCCCAGGCTTGTGGGTGCCAAGTTGATTATGTAATGTTTAGTGCATAATAAAGACCTAATTTATTGTCTTTTGCAGAAGCACTACAGGCCCCAGCAAGCCTTCCCCACATGCTGGTACTTGGAGAACCACAAGTACCAACAAGCAAGGCATAAAGCGCTCTGCTGATAGCTATAGTACTTCTGTAAAAGAAATTTATAGAAAAAACACAGACACTGATTGTTTTAAATTTTAATTTTAAGGTACCATCACCTGTGGGACAGCAGCCTTTAAGCTCTTTTTCATGGCTGCAGCTTCCCCCAGGACTTCTCCGGCGTCATCACCTGGAGGGCACCGGCTGTTAAGCTCTTTTTCATGGCCGCCACCCATCCAGGACTTCCCTGGCATCTTCTTTCTTTGGCAGGTCTTCTCTGCTACCAAAGGGCTCCCCTGGCTATGGCATTAGCCCCCTCTAGAAAGGGTCCAGTGCTGGTTCAGGTAAATATAGCAGGACCCTATGCATTTTCCACCCCCAGTATTTACAGAACCAGAACTGACTCAGAGCCCTGTGCTGGTTACGCTGAATATGAGGGACCCCTTCATCATTTGTCCCCTGTACTTTGGCAACCAGGACTGGATCTGGAAAAGCATGGTGCTGGTTGTGCTTAATATGGAGGACCCCTACATTGTTTGTCCCCTGTATTGATTAGCACAACCAGTAGTGGGTTTCCAAAGCCAGGTGCTGGTTGTTTTTTTTTTTTTTTTGGAGGAGGGGAAGGGGGCATGCCATATTTTTTTTACATAGGTTTTCTTTTTTCTTTTTAAACAAAGAAGCACAGACAGGTCTCACGGATCCCATCTGTGCTTCTGTGTTTGTTTATTTATACACAAATGCAGGTATCATGGATCTTTCAGACCCGAGCCCGCATCTGTCTGCTGCTAGCTCGGCCAAGTCCTGCCGCATGCACCACCGCAGCCCGTACTGCCGCTGCACTTCTGCCACTAATACCCGCTACCGACCCTGGGTCCCAACCGCAGCTAACAACTGCTACTCCGCCTCCCCCGAGTCCAGGCTGCAGCTAGCGGCCACTTTCTTCCCCCGAGCCCACCGCCCGCACTGGCCAGCCATCTTGGTGCACCCAAGTGAAGCCATAGGGAGTACACCTGCTGGAGGCTCCTACTAAGGCTGCGGAACAAGTTGAAACTCCCTATCTCTACAATGGCGGATTCGTGAGGTAATACGATAACTTTCTCATTTACCTAAACCCCAAAAGCACCTACTCTGAAACTAAAGCTGTTTAATAAAACAAACCCAAGTCTAAATTCACCCCCTACCCTGAGTTATGCCTTTCCGAAAATTCCCCATTGAGAATAGCAGAAAAGTGGTCCTAATTAAGAGTGTCAGAAAAATTGACATTTGGGAATTTAGGTCACTTCAAAATCCCTATTTTTATGTTTTTGCCCTGAAATTTTGAATGCAGCACCGAGCGACAGTTCTACCCGCCCATGCCAAATTTCAGCACAGTACCTCCAATAGCTTTTGAGGTGTAGCCCCTTAAACACCATGCCCTCCCTCGGTTCCATTTTTGGAAATTCAGCCTTAATATAAGGGCATGACTGTGCCCTTATAATATACATAGTGACATGGAAACTTATACACAGACAGATATATACAGTTACAAAGACATATATAGGTACATAGAACATATATAGTTACACAGACACATGTATGCAGTTACAAACAGATATAGTTACAGTGATACATACAGTATATACAGACACATTTATATATATACAGTAACTCAGACATATATTGTTACAGACACATAACTACAGTTACACAGATACATATAAACAGTTACATAGATACATATATATAAATACACCAGTTTGTGGAGGGTAGCCTCCACTCTTCTGATTCTGCTGCCCTCAGCCAGACTGCTGCTGCATAATCACACTCAGGTGAAGGTTTAGCATGTGTTCCTGGCATACCTTTACTCAGTCTGTCTCAGTCTCTGGTCTATGACTACCTGTACAATTACCTGCCTCAGGTTACTATACTGCCCGTTGCTACTCCAGCTTAACTCTCTGTGGCCACCTTGTTTCTTACTTAAGCTCCTACTATCTTGAGTTTAAGTCTTGGGGGGCATCTAAGTACTTGTGAGAATATAAATCTCTATGGGAATGGCAGCTGCTATAGGTGAAGACCTCTAGCTTCATTCTAGGAGTTCATGTGGTTTCCTAGGTGAGCCCTAACAGTATGAATGTATAGCAGTAACATATTATCACACCTCTGCAGGTCTAGAACAAGGGTCCAGCCTGGGAGTTACCAGTAATTAATAAAAATTAATTACCTGTCCTGTGTCTTCTACTCTTGTGCTTCTCATTCAGGTCCAAGCTTTGCTCCTGTGGTGTCAGCAGAGGCAGGTGACTCAACTTGTTTCTTTAGTATATGTTTTGTGGTAAAGATGACCTCACAGTTGTCCCAAGTAGACGTTTGGACTGAAGGTGACCTTCTAATAGTCCAGCAATGTAGTATTCTTGGCTGTTGACCTCACATTTTGTTTCATGGAGAAGGCCCACCTGGAAAAAGTTAGAGGTGTGATAATATGTTCCTGCTATACACTATACATGCACATATACAGGTAGTTTTGCCTAAGTAAAAATGTGCATACCTAACATAAAAATTTTACTTCACCCTATCTTGAGTAACCATTTTGTGGTAAAGACAACTTCACAGTTGTCCTAAGGTGAAATTACGGGTGAATAATCCATAAATGAATATTGCTTGGCTGTTGACCTCACATATTAATGGATGGAATGGTCCCACTTGGAGAAACCTAGAGTTTTAATAATGTTCCTGCGATGCAGTAAAATGCATATATATCACATTACACCTCTCTCTGTTTGCAGGTTGATTTAATACCGATACTGGAAGTAGACAAAATAGATTTTGTACTATAAGATTGGGGACAAACCGCCAAATCACAAATAGCCACATTTCCCACCTCAATCCACAAGTGTCTTTAAACACCCACAGGTCTCATGGTTGGGAAATGTGAGTGCAATGCTGTTTAGTACTTTGACACCCAAGCCCAATATCTACATAAAAACAGGGAGAGTGAACCCATTAAATATCCTGCACAGAAAAAAAGAGACAGAAAGGAACTAATGACACTAAAAAAGAAAGGCAAATCACTGCTGCCCACTAGAAAAAAACATGGTATTTCAAAAAAAGAAAGTTACACACACATATGTAATTATACAGACATATACACAGACACAAATATACAGTTACAGAAACCTATATACACATACACATTTGTACAGTTACACAGAAACAAATATAGGTACACAGACATACAGTATATACAGTTACATAAAAACATGTACAAACACATATACAGTTACACAAAAACATATACAGACAGATATTTACAGTTACACAGACACATATATACTGTAGGTACACAGAAACATTTATCCAGTGACAGGCACATACACAGATATATATATACTGTATATATATATAATCCTTAGACAAAAAACCTTACTGTTACACATGTCCCATTAAGGCTTCCTAGATATGATCTGAAATTTCACAAAACCTATTGAATTTGTGCCACTCAAACTAAAAAAAAGGAATGACATTCCGATCACCTTAATAGAAGTGTTCTTTGCACAAAAAAAACATGGTATGCCATCACACCCTGTGGTTAACTGCAGATTCAGCACACTCACAGAGTGAAATTGCTGTCACTCACAAAATGGTGGAGCTGCTAATTCACAAAATTGTGTGCTCATTGGAATACACACATGCAGTCTATGCAGCGAATTCAGACTTGGGGTTTGTTTTATTAGGTAGCTATTGTTCAGGGTATGCCCCCCCCAAAAAACAACAACTAGTACTGGGCTTTGGAGACCCAGTACTGGTTGTGCTAAATACAGGGGACAAACGACTTAAGGGTCCCCCATATTAAGCACAACCAGCACCAGGCTTTTCAGAACCAGTCCTGGTTGCCAAAATACGGGGGACAAATGATGTAGGGGTCCCCCATATTCAGCGTAACCAGCACTGGGCTTTGAGCTGGTCCTGGAAATACAGGGGAAAAACATGCGTAGGGTCCCCAAGTATTTACCAGAACCAGCACCGGAATTTTTGTAGTGGGGGGTTAATGCCACAGCCAGGAAAGCCCTTCCACTGGGCTCCCCGGCCGAAGCATCAACCCTGACTGCTAGTCAGCCCAGGATGGGTATTCCTGGGGACTCCCCCCAATAAAGCGGTCCCCCTCTCCAGAGCACCCCAAGCCCAGGCTTGTGGGTGCCAAGTTGATTATGTAATGTTTAGTGCATAATAAAGACCTAATTTATTGTCTTTTGCAGAAGCACTACAGGCCCCAGCAAGCCTTCCCCACATGCTGGTACTTGGAGAACCACAAGTACCAACAAGCAAGGCATAAAGCGCTCTGCTGATAGCTATAGTACTTCTGTAAAAGAAATTTATAGAAAAAACACAGACACTGATTGTTTTAAATTTAAATTTTAAGGTACCATCACCTGTGGGACAGCAGCCTTTAAGCTCTTTTTCATGGCTGCAGCTTCCCCCAGGACTTCTCCGGCGTCATCACCTGGAGGGCACCGGCTGTTAAGCTCTTTTTCATGGCCGCCACCCATCCAGGACTTCCCTGGCATCTTCTTTCTTTGGCAGGTCTTCTCTGCTACCAAAGGGCTCCCCTGGCTATGGCATTAGCCCCCTCTAGAAAGGGTCCAGTGCTGGTTCAGGTAAATATAGCAGGACCCTATGCATTTTCCACCCCCAGTATTTACAGAACCAGAACTGACTCAGAGCCCTGTGCTGGTTACGCTGAATATGAGGGACCCCTTCATCATTTGTCCCCTGTACTTTGGCAACCAGGACTGGATCTGGAAAAGCATGGTGCTGGTTGTGCTTAATATGGAGGACCCCTACATTGTTTGTCCCCTGTATTGATTAGCACAACCAGTAGTGGGTTTCCAAAGCCAGGTGCTGGTTGTTTTTTTTTTTTTTTTGGAGGAGGGGAAGGGGGCATGCCATATTTTTTTTACATAGGTTTTCTTTTTTCTTTTTAAACAAAGAAGCACAGACAGGTCTCACGGATCCCATCTGTGCTTCTGTGTTTGTTTATTTATACACAAATGCAGGTATCATGGATCTTTCAGACCCGAGCCCGCATCTGTCTGCTGCTAGCTCGGCCAAGTCCTGCCGCATGCACCACCGCAGCCCGTACTGCCGCTGCACTTCTGCCACTAATACCCGCTACCGACCCTGGGTCCCAACCGCAGCTAACAACTGCTACTCCGCCTCCCCCGAGTCCAGGCTGCAGCTAGCGGCCACTTTCTTCCCCCGAGCCCACCGCCCGCACTGGCCAGCCATCTTGGTGCACCCAAGTGAAGCCATAGGGAGTACACCTGCTGGAGGCTCCTACTAAGGCTGCGGAACAAGTTGAAACTCCCTATCTCTACAATGGCGGATTCGTGAGGTAATACGATAACTTTCTCATTTACCTAAACCCCAAAAGCACCTACTCTGAAACTAAAGCTGTTTAATAAAACAAACCCAAGTCTAAATTCACCCCCTACCCTGAGTTATGCCTTTCCGAAAATTCCCCATTGAGAATAGCAGAAAAGTGGTCCTAATTAAGAGTGTCAGAAAAATTGACATTTGGGAATTTAGGTCACTTCAAAATCCCTATTTTTATGTTTTTGCCCTGAAATTTTGAATGCAGCACCGAGCGACAGTTCTACCCGCCCATGCCAAATTTCAGCACAGTACCTCCAATAGCTTTTGAGGTGTAGCCCCTTAAACACCATGCCCTCCCTCGGTTCCATTTTTGGAAATTCAGCCTTAATATAAGGGCATGACTGTGCCCTTATAATATACATAGTGACATGGAAACTTATACACAGACAGATATATACAGTTACAAAGACATATATAGGTACATAGAACATATATAGTTACACAGACACATGTATGCAGTTACAAACAGATATAGTTACAGTGATACATACAGTATATACAGACACATTTATATATATACAGTAACTCAGACATATATTGTTACAGACACATAACTACAGTTACACAGATACATATAAACAGTTACATAGATACATATATATAAATACACCAGTTTGTGGAGGGTAGCCTCCACTCTTCTGATTCTGCTGCCCTCAGCCAGACTGCTGCTGCATAATCACACTCAGGTGAAGGTTTAGCATGTGTTCCTGGCATACCTTTACTCAGTCTGTCTCAGTCTCTGGTCTATGACTACCTGTACAATTACCTGCCTCAGGTTACTATACTGCCCGTTGCTACTCCAGCTTAACTCTCTGTGGCCACCTTGTTTCTTACTTAAGCTCCTACTATCTTGAGTTTAAGTCTTGGGGGGCATCTAAGTACTTGTGAGAATATAAATCTCTATGGGAATGGCAGCTGCTATAGGTGAAGACCTCTAGCTTCATTCTAGGAGTTCATGTGGTTTCCTAGGTGAGCCCTAACAGTATGAATGTATAGCAGTAACATATTATCACACCTCTGCAGGTCTAGAACAAGGGTCCAGCCTGGGAGTTACCAGTAATTAATAAAAATTAATTACCTGTCCTGTGTCTTCTACTCTTGTGCTTCTCATTCAGGTCCAAGCTTTGCTCCTGTGGTGTCAGCAGAGGCAGGTGACTCAACTTGTTTCTTTAGTATATGTTTTGTGGTAAAGATGACCTCACAGTTGTCCCAAGTAGACGTTTGGACTGAAGGTGACCTTCTAATAGTCCAGCAATGTAGTATTCTTGGCTGTTGACCTCACATTTTGTTTCATGGAGAAGGCCCACCTGGAAAAAGTTAGAGGTGTGATAATATGTTCCTGCTATACACTATACATGCACATATACAGGTAGTTTTGCCTAAGTAAAAATGTGCATACCTAACATAAAAATTTTACTTCACCCTATCTTGAGTAACCATTTTGTGGTAAAGACAACTTCACAGTTGTCCTAAGGTGAAATTACGGGTGAATAATCCATAAATGAATATTGCTTGGCTGTTGACCTCACATATTAATGGATGGAATGGTCCCACTTGGAGAAACCTAGAGTTTTAATAATGTTCCTGCGATGCAGTAAAATGCATATATATCACATTACACCTCTCTCTGTTTGCAGGTTGATTTAATACCGATACTGGAAGTAGACAAAATAGATTTTGTACTATAAGATTGGGGACAAACCGCCAAATCACAAATAGCCACATTTCCCACCTCAATCCACAAGTGTCTTTAAACACCCACAGGTCTCATGGTTGGGAAATGTGAGTGCAATGCTGTTTAGTACTTTGACACCCAAGCCCAATATCTACATAAAAACAGGGAGAGTGAACCCATTAAATATCCTGCACAGAAAAAAAGAGACAGAAAGGAACTAATGACACTAAAAAAGAAAGGCAAATCACTGCTGCCCACTAGAAAAAAACATGGTATTTCAAAAAAAGAAAGTTACACACACATATGTAATTATACAGACATATACACAGACACAAATATACAGTTACAGAAACCTATATACACATACACATTTGTACAGTTACACAGAAACAAATATAGGTACACAGACATACAGTATATACAGTTACATAAAAACATGTACAAACACATATACAGTTACACAAAAACATATACAGACAGATATTTACAGTTACACAGACACATATATACTGTAGGTACACAGAAACATTTATCCAGTGACAGGCACATACACAGATATATATATACTGTATATATATATAATCCTTAGACAAAAAACCTTACTGTTTCACATGTCCCATTAAGGCTTCCTAGATATGATCTGAAATTTCACAAAACCTATTGAATTTGTGCCACTCAAACTAAAAAAAAGGAATGACATTCCGATCACCTTAATAGAAGTGTTCTTTGCACAAAAAAAACATGGTATGCCATCACACCCTGTGGTTAACTGCAGATTCAGCACACTCACAGAGTGAAATTGCTGTCACTCACAAAATGGTGGAGCTGCTAATTCACAAAATTGTGTGCTCATTGGAATACACACATGCAGTCTATGCAGCGAATTCAGACTTGGGGTTTGTTTTATTAGGTAGCTATTGTTCAGGGTATGCCCCCCCAAAAAAAACAACAACTAGTACTGGGCTTTGGAGACCCAGTACTGGTTGTGCTAAATACAGGGGACAAACGACTTAAGGGTCCCCCATATTAAGCACAACCAGCACCAGGCTTTTCAGAACCAGTCCTGGTTGCCAAAATACGGGGGACAAATGATGTAGGGGTCCCCCATATTCAGCGTAACCAGCACTGGGCTTTGAGCTGGTCCTGGAAATACAGGGAAAAACATGCGTAGGGTCCCCAAGTATTTACCAGAACCAGCACCGGAATTTTTGTAGTGGGGGGTTAATGCCACAGCCAGGAAAGCCCTTCCACTGGGCTCCCCGGCCGAAGCATCAACCCTGACTGCTAGTCAGCCCAGGATGGGTATTCCTGGGGACTCCCCCCAATAAAGCGGTCCCCCTCTCCAGAGCACCCCAAGCCCAGGCTTGTGGGTGCCAAGTTGATTATGTAATGTTTAGTGCATAATAAAGACCTAATTTATTGTCTTTTGCAGAAGCACTACAGGCCCCAGCA